>VDFB02000768.1:0-166642 GCA_007258455.2 Sequoia sempervirens | reverse complement strand
ATTTTGAATGCATAATAATCTATCAATTAAGTTATTATGATTGGGAGAATTTAATGCATGAATATCTTTTGAGGGGTGGCAATTTTTCATTCACACGAAGAATTTGGAAGAATTTTCACGGCAACAGTTTTTAGAAAAATTTTGCACGGAAATTGTTTCAGAAAAACTTTTCTCTGAAGATTTTGTTTACAAGCGTAATTTAGAAGTTGGATTCATTTAAATTTTATCGTCGAAGCCTGGAGAATTGAGTGGAACTGACAGAAGTTTTAGAATTCATTTCAACTCAGTTTTCAAGATTGATCAGGTTTTCTTCTTTTAAAGTTTTATAAAACTCTTTCAATAAACTTTGTGGAAAAGTAGTTATTTACTAAACCTGCATATAAAAGTAGAGAAATCGCCAGGTAAAGCAATCAAATATTGTAGTTAATACAGTACAATAATGATGCTAAAATTTAAGAAATGATAAATTATATATATATCATAAAATAGTTTGAAATCTCCATTAATTAAACACAGATCTATTGAAACTTATAGTTTTATAAACCAAAATATTGCCATGATTTAATATATATTTTTCTATGATTTCATTTGTTACCTGTCGATTAACTATGTTTGGTGTATCTACTCTTAGTGCGGCATGTATCAAGTTTGATTTGTTTACAAATCCTTTGCTGATAAATTTATACTTCTTTTATCAAACAAACCCCAACTATAACTTTCTTTGTGTAAAATGTAATTTGTGAATAGAAACGTGTCTATAAGACACTTAGATTTTTATTTCTTTATTTTCCTCTTAAAATTCTTTAGGCACCATTTAATATTTCTTTGAATGTTCTAATATATCAATTTCGGACCTCCATTCTTTTGGATTTTTCCGCCTTTCAAATCTGGATATAAATTTTGATTTATAAAATCCTAACTCTGTTGATGGCGTCGAAAATTTTCAAATAACCTGGGAGGTGTTATTTTATCTTCCTGAAGAATAATTATGAATATTTTATCTTAAACCACTTTTGACGTTTTGCTGCTTTCTCTATACTGCGTATTTATGCTAGGTTGGTTTATGCCTTCATGTGAGATTGGGATTTGAAAAGTGTATTATAGATATCAATTTCATTAAAAAGATATTTAGTCTTTCTGCGCCAAAGATTCATTTTGCAATTGGACACTGCATGCGATTTTCTGACCTTGCTTTTATTTCTTGATCTAAAAATCAAACCTCTTTTAGTGAACTAATAAACCAGCTCATAGGAAAATATGTTTAGAAAACTTTAATGCATTGAACTAATTGCGCAATACCAGTTTGAACGCCTTTACTGTATATTTTAAACTCTTTGTTGTGGCTAAAAGTTCTCCATAGTCGTTTAAGATCTCCATATAGTCGCTTAACCATGAAATGGATGTCAATGATCTATTCTTGAGCAAGAGATCCGGTATTATCATAAAAATCCTTGCTAGAGATTGTGCGTGGCTGTAGCTTGGAATTAGAAAGTTTAACTATGGAAATATCTGTGTAAAACTAAAATTGTTCCTCATTCAATATTCTTTAACTTTAGACTGGTGAATCTCCACTAAGACACCGTATTCTTTGATTATTTTCTTCACACATTCAACCTTCTTCTCTTCGTGCCTGTGTTTACTTGACATAAGCATGCATTAAATGTTTAGATATTATTGTGTTCCTTGAGCTACGCTGGAGTAATCTATATTTTGATATTTATGCATGGCGTCCTGTATATCTCTTTCAGTTGTGATTTTTATATGAAATTATTACTTTTAACCATAGAATGAACTCTCCTTTGCATGTAACTTAAGTAACTTCAGTGGCAATTATCTTTTCTTAAAATTATAATTACTTTACTAATAGTTGGAATATATTCTAGACGCATGTATAGAATAAATGTGAAATTACTATTAAGAAAAGCAGAAAAGATAAAATTTTAAGTTGTGATTTGTAACGTGATTGTTTTAATTTAAAAATTGAATAATATAAAGACTCTTCATTCGCCTATATTTATATATTTATATTAATAGGGAGTTGTAATCTTTTCTAAGTGAATGAATTTTTAAATATAGAGGATTTATATTAACCTTATTCGATAATGTTAATAAATGTATTTTCTTTGAAATTGTTTAAAACATATTAATGTCTATAGTTTGTTTATCATGAATTTTTAATTCATAAAGTTTGATTAATTGAAATTATTAAGTGTACATATATTTATAATGTTGATGATGTTTATTTTCATTTCATCAAAAGTTTGAGAAGTGAAAATTTGTATTGATAAGATTATTACGTTTCTATTATGATGCTCATATTACAATTATTTTTACATGGGGGGTATAGCTTTGTACCATTTTGTGTTCGTCTGAAGAGACATCTTAGAGATTATGATTTGTCTCAAGTGAATGATATAAACATTGTAGTTTTGATCTTTATACTTAGAAGCTACCCCTAGACTTATTTTATGTTGAGTCATGTTATAGAAAGAGTGGCTTGCGGTAGGGGCCGAAATCCTAAGAGATTGTTTGGATAGCCTATCCTAGGTGTATAAATTCAATGAAAACCTAACTAATGTATTAGGGGTTGGGTAGAACTAAACATTAATTCAGATAAAAGTTTTCCTTGCCTACTTTCTTAATGCTTGTTTAGATTGAGAAAAGGCTGAGAAGGCCTAGAATGGAAAGTCATCCATCTTGTCTTCTCGAGAGATGAAACAACTCCACATTAGTCATCATAGGGGCCAAGAATCGGTAGAGAGTGCCAGGGTAACTCTGGGAGAGGGCCGGTAGTCTAGGAAGATTCACAGGGTAACCTATCCCAACAGTGTGATGACACTCTTAGTCTATTGCATGATTGTGATCCTTATGTTGAGATTATCTATAGTTGTGATTTTGTTATTGGGAGTTTATTTGTTTAATTTGATACCATCATGTCGTAATGTGAATGTAAGCCACGTAAATGTAATGTTCTATGTTCATTTTTTGTGGACCTATCATTATCTCCTAGCACAGAGGGAGTGGACCTTCGGGTTCCACGTGGTTGGGAGGAAACCTTGCTATACCTTCCTTGGATTTTTATGCAGTTGATGCTACACTCACTGCTAGTTCCAGTTACTTATTTGTTCGTGACTATGGGTGTGGAACGTGTTCATGGATATGGAAGTTTGATGTGATGTAATCATCATCCTCTTTTTATATTTACCTCTTGTATAAGAGCGTTCTCATTGTACCATTATTTTGATGTATTGAGATTCATTGAAATATCACTTGTAATTTGGACATTTGGATATTTGATTGTATTAAGTTTTGTAAACTGGATTATTCACAACATTAAATTTGTACTTATGTTTATGATAATGTGTTGAGTTTATTTATTAGGTTTAAGTAACATCGTCTTGGAAACCTTATGTCAGTTGTGTAATTAATTATCTTTTAAAAAAAAATAGTTTGGTTAATTTTATTCTTTACACTATGCTTTAATGGTAACCAAGGTGAGGCATTACAGTTCCCACTGCAAATAAGTACCTTGGACCCTATTGCTCTATTATACCTGAATTCAACCTTGAAGGCCAACTGAAGCTGAAGAGGATCTTAGCTTCTCCCTTGTCACCGCCTTCATAAAAATATCTATTGGATTAGAATATGTATGTATCTTGTGCAGCTTGACCTATCCATCCTCCAACACTGACTGAATGAAATGATATATCAATTGTGTGTTTTGTTTTAGAGTGCAAGGCATAATTCTTTGCAAGATGTATAGCACTCTGGCTATCCATAAACAAGTAATTTTTAGCCTATTGTTTTCCCAACTCTTCCAAGAAAAGTTGCAACCATATCATCTCCTTTGTTGCCTCTATTACAACAACATACTTTGCCTCTGTGGTGGATAAAGCAACCACCTTTTGTAATCGATTAATCCAACTCAATGTTGTCCCACCAATTGTAAATACATAGCCTGTGGTATTGCGCATAGTATCTATATCCCCTACCAAATATAAGTCAACATAGTCTTTTAAATCAGTATTAGAGCCCCCAAAACCTAAACATTTATTGGATGTACCTCTCAAGTACCTAAGATTCCATTTTACTACATTTCAATGCTCAACACCAGGATGAATCATATAACTGCTAACAACTCCTATAGCATGTGCAATATCTAGTCTTGTGCATACCATGGCGTACATTAAACTACCTACAGCTAAATCATATGGTACCTTGGACATTTTTTCTTCCTCCTCTTGTGTATTTGGACACATATCCTTATTCAACCTAACATGACTGGGCAAAGGTGTGCTGACAACTTTTGCATTTTCCATATGAAATCTCTGCAACACCTTCTCAACACAGTCAGCTTGAGATAAATACAATTTTCTATTTTTCCTATCTCTTGTAATCTTCATACCAAGGATTTTTTTTGTTGCCCCCAAATCCTTCATAGAAAATGAATTTTCTAGCTGTTGTTTTAACTCCCTTATGTGATCCATGTTAGACCCTGCTACAAGCATATCATCAACATATAAACATAAGATAATGTAGCTATCATCATCTAACCTCTTAAAATAAACACAATGGTCTGAATTACACCAATTGTAGCTTTGCTCAACCATAAAACTATCAAATTTAATATACCATTGTCGAGGTGCTTGCTTCAAGCCATATAGACTTTTCTTCAATTTGCACACAAGTTTCTCCTTACCTTTGACCACAAATCCTTGTGGTTGTTCCATATATATTTCTTCTTCCAAATCACCATGGAGAAAGGTTGTTTTAACAACAAGCTATTCTAAATGCAAATCTTCAGTAGCCACAATACTTAAAACAATACGAATAGAATTCATTTTAACAAGAGAAAAGATTTCATCAAAATCAATACCCTTTTTTTGTGCAAATCCCTTTACAACTAATCTGGCTTTAAATATTTTCTTACCTCCATCCTCATCTTTCAACCTATAAACCCATTTGTTTGGTAAGGCATTTTTACCTGCAAGCAACTTGCTATAATTCCCAAGTCTAATTTTTCAGCAAGGAATTCATTTCTTCTTCCATTCCATGCTCCCACTAAACCTTGGTATCCACCTGCATAGCTTCATCATAAAATTTTGGTTCACCAACATCAATTAATAAAATAGAATACAAAGAGGGAGAAAATATTTCTAGAGGTCTACTTATCCTTAAATATTGTCTAACATTCACTGGAGTTTGTGGTATTTGTTGTTGTTGTTGTTTTTGTTTCAGTGTATAAGGAGCCACTGGAACATTGTTTGGTGTATCATCAAGCACTACATAATCATTTTCTTTCTTCTCATGCTACTGCAAATGATCTTTGTACAATACTTTCTTATTGAATATGACATCCCTACTTCTCACAATTTTTTTTATTTTCAAAATCCCAAAGCCTATAACCAAATTCATAAATGCCATATCCAACAAATATATATTTCTTTGATTTTGCATCAAGCTTTGTTCTATTTTCATAATCTACATGTGCAATTGCTTCACAATCGAAGGTCTTGAGAAAAGAATAACTCACCTTCTTACCTGTCCATGCTTCTTCTAGAATGCCACAACCCAAAGGATTAGAGGGACCTCTATTGATTAAATAAATAGTAGTATTTACAACCTCTTCCCACATGTTTAAAGGAAACCCAACATGCAATCTCATAGTCTGTGCATGCTCCATTATTTTTATGTTCATGCGCTCAGCCACTCCATTTTCTTGTGGAGTCCTTGGAACTATTTTTTGCCTACGAATACCATTATAGGAATAATAATATTCAAACTCTTTGTTGCAATACTCGCCACCATTATCAGATCTGAGACATTTTAACTTTTTACCTATCTCATTCTCAACCAAGCTTCTCCATTTTTTAAAAATTTCAAATACATCAATTTTTTTCCTAAGGAAATAAATCCATACCTTCCTTGTTGCATAATCAATAAAAGTGACATAAAACTGAGAGCCATCTAGAGAACATACTTGAACTGGTCCCCATACATTTGTATGCACAAGCTCCAATTTCTCATCTTTCTTTTGCTTCCCATCCTTGAGAAAACTAACTCTCTTTTGTTTTCCACACACACAACTTTCACAGAAATCCAAATTAAAACATTTCAAACCTGGTAAAACATTCTTTGAATAAATTACTTTCATACCTTTTGCACTCATATGCCCAAGTCTATTATGCCACAATCCTAATTCAGAATCCATAGCAACTGTCTATTTTTCTTCCTGCTAAACTACAGGAACTATTCCTGAACATTAATTTTTATCTGTAATAGCTAAAGTAGAAGGAACAACATGACCTATACAAAGATATAAGGTGCCTACTTTCACACCTTTTGCTACCACTAAGGAACCTTTTGTAACCCAATTTGTATCACTAAATGTAACAACACAACCTTCATCATCTAGTTGCCCTATTGAAGCTAAAAAAAAAAATTAACTTTGGAACGTGCCTTACCTCATGTAGTAGCCAATCATTCTCATTCTGCAACTTAATCTTGATTCTTCCCTTTCCAACAATCTGACATGGTTCGTTATCTCCCAAATAAACCATCCCAAAATCCCCTTGGACATAATCAATAAAATAACTTCTATGGGGTGTATCATGAAATGAAGCCCCTAAATCTAACACCCAAGAATCATCAACATTATCAAGGGAAAGAATCAAAGCATCCCCATTAGATTTATTACTTACTACATTCGCCTCTTTATTGCCTTCCTTTTTGTCTTCTTTATTTTTTTGAGACCAACAACCTTTCTTTAAATGACCCGGCTTACCACAATACCAACAATCCCTCTTGTCTCTAGATTGGGACCTTTTGTCCTTTGATTTTCCTCGTGACTTCCCATGACTTCTAGAATTGTTTCCTCTCTCCTTTGTTTTACCCCTACTTTTTGCATTCAAAAAATTGCCTAATGTGGATGTTCCACCTAAGCTTTTCCTATGAATTTTCTCGCTCAAAATAACACCAACATCATTAAATTTCAATGTATTCAAACCAGAAATAGAATTACTAATAGCCATGACCAAGCTATTCCAACTTTCAAGCACAGAACATAGAATCAAAAGAACCCTAAATTATTCATCAAAGTTTACATTTATAGAAGTTAATTGACTGGTAACTGTATTAAACTCATTTAAATGATCAACAACTGAACCACCTTCTGCCATTTTCATATTAAATAAACACTTCATGAGAAATACCTTATTCAAAGTGGAAGGATTTTCATATAACTTCATTAGGGTTTCCATCATCTCTTGAGTTGTCTTTGTTGTAATATTGAATGCCACTGATTGTATCAGGCATAAACAAATGGCTCCTAGTGCCTTTTTGTCGAGAATATTCCATTCTTCATCACTCATTCTTGCTCGTTTCTTGGTTGTTCATTCCAACAGCCTTCATAAATCCTTCTAATAGAGATAATCCTCCATCTGCATTTTCCATAACTGATAGTTCTGCCCATTGAATTTATCTACCTTCAATTTACCCATGTCTTCCATTGCTCTCACTTAACCGTGAGACTCCTACTCAACCGTGAGACTTTCTTGCAGGTGATAATCGAACACAACCCACTCTAATACCACTTGTTAGGGTTAGAGGTCAGATATCTAATAGTTAAATATAGATTTGATCAATAAAATAGAGAAATAAAACACAAAAAATTATATCAAAAATAAGGCAACACAGAGAATTTAATGTGGTTCACACAATCTGGGCTACATCCACAAAACCACAACCATCCAATGATTTTATTATCTAGTGAAAAATTTATTACAATCTCACGAATAATCACCTTTTTCTACATACTGTAACCCCCAACCCAAACCCTTATAATAAGTTTTTTAGAAGATTCTAGAATTAGGGTTTTACAAAGTCATTTTTTTCTTTTTAGGTGTTTTTTCCTTTTTCGATGACAATGTGAAAAAATGGAAAAAAAATTCTAGCAAGGATACATGTCGGGGTGTACAATATAGCATGATTAGTCACCACATACCAACAATCTCCCACTTGGAGACTAATCAGGCTCCACACCAACACAAGATAGAGGGTAGAGGTTAGAGGGTAGAGGGTTTAAGGGTTAATAGTAGAGGGTATAGGGATAAGGGTAAAAGGAAGATAGATAGTAGTGAGTGAGTGAGAGAGAGAGGGTAGAGGGTTAAGGGTAGAGGGTAGAGGGGATAGAGATAGAAGGAATGAGTGAGTGAGAGAGATAAAGACATGAGAGAGGGAGAGGGGGTAGGAGGGAGAGAGATAGAGGGAAGAGGGTTTAAGGGTTTAAGGGTTTAAGGGTAGAGGGTAGAGGATAGAGAGAAAGAGAAAAGAAACATAAAAAATCAACTTTCTAATAATGCAAGTGTGTTTTGAAGTAGTAGAGATATGGCCTTTTTTAGAAAGACATAACACGCTCGTGTTATAACATGAGCACGTTATAACGCGAGCGCGTTATAACATGATAACACGAGCACGTTATAATGTGATTTTTTACTCTAAAAATGGTAAAAGCACAATATACCTGTGATCTCAAGGCCCACATTCTACATATTCTCTTGGTTTTGTGTGTGTTCCTAAAAAAAAAAGCTTTTTGATGATTTTGTGAAGTGTGCATGCAATTTTTTCACATTCCACCACCTTTTATATGATCTTTCCACCACCTTTGCATGAAATAGTAGATTTTTCATTTTGAAAGGCATATAATATCAATTCAAGTCTGAATTCCATTAAAGAGTGATATACAATTGAAGTTTGGAGGGGAACAAGCTTTTGAAAAAGTCAAATTGTTGAGGAGTTTGAGGAAAGAAGAAGCAAAGGCTACATAATTGGGTAGAACTCCTCCATTTGAAAATTTGATTTTTTAGGTATGTTAATTCTTTACACATTTTCATTCATTCTATTTTGGCTTTCTTTAATTTTGTTATTTTTTATGCTTCCACATTTTGTATACACATATATATGATAAAAGTTATAAGTAAAATAATACATCATTTATCAACCCTCTACTATTGATGTGCATACCACTCTCCAAAGCTTTCATTTTGGTATAGGGATGGGGGATGTTGGAAAATGTAGTTGAATTTGGTTTTACACCTATAAATTGCATATGCTTGAAAATTTGTTTTGTGCATATCCTTCAATCATTCTAGTCCATGAGGACATATCTTATTGAGGTATTTTGTCAAATAGATATACCAAGCAGCTGATTTCCTTGTCTATGCTACCAAATATTCCATACATATCTACCAAAGCATTTTATCAAACAACATAGACAAGGCAATCAATTGTTTGAAGAAATACCTCAAAGAAATGGGGTCTCATGGTGATGTGCATTTTATCAAACAACTTATTGCATTGTCTATGCTACCAAATTTTCCATACATGTCTCCAAAAAATTGGAATATACTCCTCCCACATTGATAGATCTTTGAAACTATTTTGGTTTTCATCTCTATTGACAAAACACTGGCTTGTCAATGCGAAAAGGTTGACAAGGTAGGGGTAGCATGAGAAAATGTCTCATAGAAATGGGGTCTCACGATGATATGTGAGACTCCATTTCTATGAGGCATTTTCTCAAGCTTCCCCTACCTTGTTAACCCTACTGAATTGGAAAGCTAGTGAGCTCACTAGCTTGCCAATGCTACCACATTTCAAATGCATACATGTCTATGAAAACGTTATTGTCAAAAAAATCACATGCCCTGTCCATGCTTCCATTTTGAGCCTATCTTGCAATCAAGGCATGCCACATGACCACATTTATTTAAATAATTCCATCCAAAAAATCATGTGAGTGACTATGAGACCCCATTTCTATGAGGCATTTGTTCATGCTTCCCCTACCTGGCCAATTCTCACATGATTTTTTGGATAGAATGCCTTAAAGAAATGTGGTAATGTGGAATTGTTGTTTTTAAAATTCAACATGTATGGACAACATAATTGGAACTAAACTAAACATTTTTTTAATCTATTTTTTCTATTGTGTAGAGAATTGTTTGAAGATTGATTTCATATTATTTTTTTCCAAGAAAATTAACCCAAAAAAAAGTCTAATATTTCAATTCTATGTACTAGTTTGCTTAGAAATTAATTAAAAAATAACAAATATAATCCAATCTTTAAAAAAATTATATATTTGGAAACTAGACATCATGTTCTCTAATGAGTTTTAATTTTATATATTGATTTAAAAAAAAAGTCTATCAACCATATTGCTAAAGTTGGACATTTCTCTTAAACCTGCCTTAGTTTTCTAGTTGTAGGTCAAAGGCTAAGGGTCAGGTTGCCAAGCCTTTCACAAGCCTAAAACTAAGGCAACATGTGGATTGGGGATTCAAAATTTTAAAAACTCATACATGTTTTTAAAAACGTGTATGTGTTACAAAACGTGTACCCGTTTTTTATTTTCTTGATTATTTAAAAAAATGAATACTTTTAAAAAACACGTACACATTTTAAAATGCATATGCATTTTTTGTTACTAAATGTGTAAATAGTTCTAAAAGTTACTTAATTTTTTAAATAAATGACTTGTATGTGTTATTAAACGCATACACGTTATATAGTGCGTACTCATTTTTTAGTGCATATGCATTTTTTTAGGCTTGGGTACCTGTAGTATAACGAACAAGTTTTTTAATGATGCAAACACATTTTCTATGAGATTTTTTTTTCGCCGAAACTTCCTCTCTCTGTGGACCTAACTTCTTGCTTTTACCCTTTGTATACATGTCTAGGAAAACATTATTGTCAAAAATTTCACATGCCTTGTACATGCTTGCATTTTAAGCCTATCTTACAATCAAGACATGCCACATGACCACATTTATTTAAGGAATTCCATCCAAAAAATCATGTGAGAATTGGTAAGCTAGTGAGCTCACTAGCTTTCCAATTCTCACATGATTTTTTGGATGGAATGCCTTAAAGAAATGTGGTAATGTGGCATTCCATGCAAGATAGGCTCAAAATGGAGGCATGGATAAGGCATGTGAATTGTTTGATAATAATGTTTTCATACAAATGCATGCAAAGTGTGGTAGCATTGACAAGCTAGTGAGGTCACTAGCTATCCAATGCGATAGGGTTGACAAGGTAGGGGCAGCTTATGCCTCATAGAAATGGGGTCTCATGGTGATAAATGGGGTCTCACGGTGATGTGTCATAGTGAGACACCATTTCTATGAGGTATATGTTGCGCCTACCTTGTCAAACCTACCAAATTGGCAATCTAGTGAGCTCACTAGCTTTCCAATTCGATAGGTTTGACAAGGTAGGGGCAACGTGAAAGAAACACCTCATAGAAATGGGGACTCATAGTGATGTGCCAATTCAATAGGGTTGACAAGGTAGGGGCAGCATGAAAATATTCCTCATAGAAATGGGGTCTCATGGTAATGTAAATCACTATGAGTCCCCATTTCTATGAGGCATTTTTTCACACTGCCCCTACCTTGTCAACTCTACCACATTGGCAAGCTAGTGACCTCACTAGCTTTCCAATGCTCACAATTATTTTTGGATGGAATGCCTTAAAAAAATGTGGTAGTGGGGCATGCCATGATTGCAAGATAGGCTCAAAATGGAAGCATGGACAAGGCATGTGAAATGTTTTACAATAATTTTTTCGTAGACATGTATGCAAAATATGGTAGCATTGGAAAGCTAGTGAGCTCACTAGCTTTCAAATTCTCACATTATTTTTTGGATGAAATTCTTTAAATAAATGTGGTAATGTGGCATGCTATGATTACAAGATAGGCTCAATATGGAAGCATTGACAAGGCATATGAATTGTTTGACAATAATGTTTTTATAAAAATGTATGTAAAATGTGGTAGCATTGGCAAGCTAAGGACCTCACTGGCTTGCCAATGCAGTAGGGGTAGCGTGAGAAAATGCCTCATAGAAATGGGGTCTCATAATGATGTCACTAGCTTACCAATGCTACCACATTTTTCATACATGTCTATGAAAACATTATTGTCAAACAATTCACATGCCTTGTTCATACTTCCATTTTGAGCCTATCTTGCAATCATGGCATGCCACATTATCACATTTCTTTAAGGCATTCCATCCAAAAAATTATTGTGACCATTATCTATGCTAGAAATAATCTTTTATAGGATGATTGTAAGTATTTTGTATGAAGCCTTGAATGACATATATTTCATTTATTTGTATGGATTAATTTTTTATGAACTAATATTTTTCTCATTACCATGCTAATGGTAAAATTATCTGCCATGCCCAGAAAATGAAGGAATAAACCAACAGACAAAGATTATGAAAGTAATAAAGAAAAAAATAGAGAATGGATGAGGGAATATCATGAAAAGAAGAAATTGGATACGATTGACAAAAAACAAGCCAATTGAAGAGGAACTTCAACCATCAAAAGAGAAAAGGAATTGGCATCACAAAGGGCATGAATGCAAAAACATCATGGTAAGAAAGATTCGAGTATCGTAGTTGGAGACACACCCTCTACCACAAGTGATACAAAGGGACACCATTAACCACAAGTGAATATGGAGTGACACCATATACTGCAAGTGAATATGGAGGGACACCATCTACTGCAAGTAAATATGGTTGGATACCATCTACTACAAGTGAATATGAAGGGACACCATCCACTACATCTAAAATTGAGAGTACATCATCACTCGGATTTGACAAAGAAGGTATGCCATCATCCCCATGTGAACTTCAAGGTATGTCATTTATTCCTCCCTTGATCGAAGGTACGTGATCTAGCCAACCTCACTCAAATATTGATGAAATTCTTGATGTTGAGATGTATGTACGTAAGAGAACACCACCTAAAATCTTGCGTAGAAAGCCAAAGTATTTGATTAATATTGATGAGGATATTTTGTAGCACATGGAAGGTAAGATTCCAACACACACTTGTAGAAGATATGTTGATAAGATTTGGAAATTGTTCTTTGAAAGGCTAAATGAGACCGCAAGATGTCAACTATTTGTTGAAATGATTTGGGGTATAAAGTATAGAAACATCATGAAGATTCTTGGGTTGAGAACATCGAATGTTTCAAGTGAAAATACTATTGTGAAGAATCTAATGGATTCTTATGAGAGTGTGGGTAAGACATCATGCTCAAAGGATAGTAATGTCACCCAATGTGTCATTACATCAACTTTGGTAAGTATTCAAACAAGGAGATATCGTTTCATTAGAAAGACGAGTGAACAATTGAGAATTAATAGAAAAAACTTTATCAAGAGTTGTTCAAAGGTGGTAAAGGATTGAGGACACCGATTCAAATGAATTGTGGTCATTCTCAGGGAGACTCCCACGAAAAGATTAAAAAAAAATTGAAGCATTGAGAACACTAATTGAAGAGTATTGGAAGAATAACACAAGGCCTTCTCTGAATCAAAGGGATGTGATAAGAAGAATAATCGGTAGTCAAAACCATGAGCCACATCCAAAGCATTTTTTTGATATGACTCAAACCCAATTTTTTCATAAATTTCAACAAGATTATCCTAAAATTCAAATTTATCAAAGATATTTTGAAATGATTAAACCTTTTTTATGTCAAGATAAATCACACACACACACTACTTGTTTTTGTAGACTACATATTGAATTCTCTAACCATTATGATGTTTATTGTTCTATATGTTTAGGTTTGCCTACTAATAATGTTTTGTAGGATTGTGGCATATAAGCCTCACGGACATATTCAAGAGAGTTCTTATCAACAAAATTATGTGAAATAGAGGATGGCCAAATATTCTACAAGAAAAAATGCTTGGATAGTTCATGTCAGCATTGTAGTGGCTTGCAACGTATGCCATTATGTCAACATATGGAAAGAACACATGAGGTGGGAAAGTAACTAGTAGAGTTCAAGAAGTATAAAACAATGGCATACATTACAAAAGATGGTAATCAAGAAAAAATGTGTGATTTAATTATTCAGAAAATTCCAATGAATTAGTTTATGCCTATGTTTCATGACAATATAGTGTATGAGTATGCAAGGCATACTTATAGATCCCGATGGTTGTACATGCAATTCAAGTTATGCAAGAACAACTTTCTAGTTGGCAACATAGTTTCAGTGGTTGAATTTGTAGAGAACTACACTCTACAACCATAGCGTGAGGTGTAGTCATAATATTACAACTCCACATAGCATTTATTCACGCAACTTGTAGTACAGAGGACCAAAGGAAGGTATTGAGGGAGTGTCACCTTTATATTAGTGATGATTGCATAAATTCTCTAGAGTTTGTGCAAGGTTTCTTCCAGATGTTCTACAGTGATTTGGCTTAGAGGGGCATAACATATGGTCGACATATAGTATGGTCGGATAATTATGCAACACAGTTCAAGAAATTGTGTATGTTCTACTAGTTGAGCAAGATGCATGATATTACAAGTGTTCAACATATGTGGAACTTTTGTGAGGTCAGACATGGAAAGGGGGGACATGTGTGAAAAAATCATTAGCACGAGAAGATTTAAAGTATAAAAACAATACAAAGTTGATAGATGCAAAATCAATCATCGAGAGGTGTAATGCTTCGATCGGTCTAGGTAATGAAGGTGCATCTTCAGTTCATAGATTTTGTAGGTTGATGGATGATACTAACATTGTACCATATGAGGATTGTTGTACACTAATAGGATTGAGTGAGCTACACTTTTTCCTTAGCTCAAATGTAAGTTCATAGAGTATCAATAAATGTAATATGGCATGTTTTTGTTCTTCATGTACAATGCAAGCCTAGGATGATTGTGAGTCAAAGGAGTGGGTTGAGAAATGGTCATTAAGTTATCTTAGCCCACTTCACATATATCACCCTCCGATGGCATTGGAAATAACACAAATCGATTCATCAGTTGAATTTGACCACATATCAGATCTAGTTCAACCAGGTAATATATCTACTTGCATAGTTTTTGAAATTCCTATTGTTATCTTACTTTGTATTGTATTTGTAATGTTGACTAATTTCATCTAATTTGTTGTACATATCAATGTAGGGAATATCTATGCAATTATTTCAGATGAAGACAATGAAGAGGGAACAAACTATTACTTGTGCCATTGTGTTCAAGCCAAAAAGAAATTGGAGGCCCCAATTATAGATGGAGAAAACATCGAATACCCTACAGGATTAGTTGTTACTGAAACATGGCTTAGAAGGTACCCACATAAGAGTGTTAAATATTGGTTGTTTCAGGACTTTGACATGCATCGAACGATTCTTCATTACTCAAACCTTGTCGTGGCATCCAATGTTTGTTTGACCAAATATGGGGGTAGACCTTTGAACAAGACCTTGTGGAAGTTCCGTGAGTTTGACCATGAGGAAATACTTGACACAATAAAGAGTAGAGTAGATCCAAATTGTTTGTTGGATTAATTTGTAAGTATGCACATTGGTTCTCATTAATTTATACTTGTATTCACATTAATTTGCATGATGTCAATGCTTTGATGCAAATGTTATCATCTAATGTTTGTATCATGTATGTAGGTGATTGATGAAGTTACCAGACTTGCAAAATGTAGCACACTTTATGTTTAGAACTGTGGCAAAGGATACAAAGTTCAATGGTATTTTATTTTTTCTCAAAAACATGCAAAAACAATGATGTAGGATATTCTCAATATATTAGTAAACTAAGTGGAAGATTAAATTGTGTTGTTTTATAATAGGTTATAAATTTCCAAAAGGTTGGAAAGTAATATTTTGGTTACATTCTATTCATGTTCTATTCATGAGAGGTTGTTGTGTGCAATAGGTATCTTGGAACTCCCAATGAAGATGTATGACCAAGAGTGACTAAGTTGAGAGATTGGCATGTCTATCCTCAATGGAAGCATCAAGATTTAAGCCTTCTTGTTCCCATGTCAGAACCAAATGGTGTGGATTTGTTGTCTGTAAGTTTCTTCTATCTATTTTTATTTCATTTCCATTTTGGATGCTCTTTCTTTTTCTTCTTTTAATTTTCCTATTTATAAGTAACCTACTAAAAATTGATTGGTGTCCCCTTGTAGAAAATGATGATTTATGAGACATCCAAGAGAATCTCAACCAAAAAAAGCAATGCAAAATCCTTATTTTGATGATCTTGAAAATTTTCAATTATGATTTTAAGCCATAAAAAAAGTGTGAGAAACTTAGTGAGGGAATTTCAAGTTATTCATTTGAAGTTAACCTCATCATGAGCACCTATGATGTAGACATTATAAGAGCATCTTGAATTTCAAGTTATTTTATTCATGAGAGGTGTTGTGTGCAATAAGTATCTTGGAACTCGTAATGAAGATGTATGGCCAAGAGTGACTAAGTTGAGAGACTAGCATGCCTATCCTCAATGCAAGCATCAAGATTTAAGCCTTGTTGTTCTCGACTTGGAACCAAATGGTGTGGATTTGTTGTCTATAAGTGTCTTCCATCTATTTTAATTTCATTTCCATTTTGGATGCTCTTTATTTTTCTTCTTTTACTTCGCCTATTTGTAAATAAACTACTAAAAATTGATTGGTGTCTCCTTGCAGAAAATGTTGATTTATGAGCCAACCAAGAGAATCTCAACCAAAAAAGCAATGCAACATCTTTATTTTGATAATCTTGAAAAATCACAATTATTATTTAAAGCCATTATAAAAGAGCATGTGAAGCTTAGCGAGGGATTTCAAGTTATTCATTTGAATTTAACCTCATCATGTGCATCTATGATGTAGACATTATAAAAGAATCTTGAATGTATGAGTGACATTGTAAAATAAATGTGAGAATGGAGTACCTAAGGCATCCTTGAATTGTATTTTTGGTTATTATGAGATAATCTTATAAGTTGGATTTGTGTGCATGAAAATGGGGAAGATTAATTCAATATTTGATTTAAGTGGGGTGTTGGAATTCATGTATAGTTTGATTTTTTTCTCATGATTTTGTATTACCATTTGATAGTTTTGAGAAAGCATTGTGCCTACAAGTACAAGCACTTGGGTTTCAAAATAGTATATGAAGCATATTAGACAATTGTAGCACAAACAGAAGAATTGGGACTACCAAATAAATCCCATTTTATTGTAAATTTCATATTATTAATATAGTGAGTTTAATAACCACTGATGGTTACCAATAATTCTTTTTCTTCTTTTATTCTCTCAATATTATAACTAGCACCAATTGAATAACTTATTATAAAAACTTCATTTATTAAAAAAACTCAGCCTAATGATTATATATCAATATCAATATAGCATGCCATCTATTCACATAAACATTTGTAATGATATTTACTCAAATTTTGAAATTTATTGTTACCCTCAAACATTCGCTATTTGTGCAACGTGATCCCTTAATAGTCTGAATTGCAAAAGGGAAACAATCTTTGACGGTATTTTACTCGAATACCATGTCACTTACAGGAATTTTTTCTGAGGAATCAAGATCATGTAGGGCACCTCTACAATAACCTCTCTTGGTTTTTGTTATCTCGGATTCATTTTTCCTTGGTGTCTAATTTTGACTTGATGGAAAATGTGTCAATTACAAGCAATGTAAAGTTGCACAGTGGTGCAAATTTTGTTCTACAACTCGTGTGACCAAATGGACTACTCCAATGCATTTAGATTGGTACATTTACACTAGGAATGGTCCTCTTTCACACCCAAACATGTTGAATCACTCTGAGCTACGTTCAACCGACTTGATCCCTTAAGGGTTCAAAATGTAAAATGGCTGCAATATTTGACAGGCTATTACTCAAAAACCGTGATACTTACAAAATCTCTATCTAAGCCTACGGGATTGCGTTGAGCCCCTCTACAATAACCTCTCTTATTTTTTGTTATCTCAGAGTCATTTTCCCGTGGTGTCCAATTTTCACTTGATGTCCAAAAAAGTGTCAAATGTAAGCAGTGTAAAGTTGCAAAGTGGTGCATCTTTCATTCTGCAACTCATGTGACCAAACGGACTATTCCAACACATCCAAATGGGTAATTTTATGCTAGGAATGGTCCTCTTTTGCACCCAAACACACCGAATCACTCTGAGCTAAGTTCAACCAGTTCAATCCCTTAAGGGTCTAAAGTGCAAAAGGGCAACAATCTTTGGCAGGCTACTACTTGGAAACTGTGACACTTATGAACTCTTTGTCTAAGCCTATAGAATTGTGTTGGGAACTTATACAATAACCTCTCTCAGTTTTTGTTATCTCAGAGTCATTTTCCCATGGTTTCTAATTTTTACTTAATGGAAAAAGTGTCAAATGCAAGTAGTGTAAAGTTGCAAAATTGTGCAACTTTCATTCTGCAACTTGTGTGACCAAACAAACTATTCCAGCACATCGATATGGGTAAATTTACACTAAACATGGTCCTCTTTCATACCCAAACATGTTGAATCACTTCGAGCTACGTTTATCGGCCCAATCCCTTAAGGGTCCAGAGTGCAAAAGGGCAGCAATCTTTGACGAGATACTACTCAAAAACCATGATTCTTACAAACTCTTCATCTGAGCCAACGGTATCGGGTTGGACCCCTCTACAATAACCTCTCTCAATTTTTGGTATCTTGGATTTTTTTCCCATGGTGTTCAGTTTTCACTTTATGGAAAAAGTGTCAAATGCAAGCAATGTAAAGTTGCAAAGTGGTGCAACTTTCATTTTACAACTCATGTGACCAAATAGATTGTTTCAAAGCATCCATATGGGTATGTTTACACTAGGAATTTTCCTTTTTTACATCCAAACACATTGAATCACTCTGAGCTACGTTCAACCAGTTCGATCCCTTAAGGGTCCAAAGTGCAAAAGGGAAACAATATTTGACAGGCTATTGCTCGGAAACCATGATGCTTATGAACCCTTCATCTGAGCCTACAAGATTACATTGGGCCCCTCTACAATAACCTCTTTTGGTTTTTGTTATCTCAGAGTCGTTTTCCCATGGTGTCTAGTTTTCACTTGATGGAAAAAGTGTCAAATGCAAGCAGTGTAAAGTTGCAAAGTGGTGCAACTTTCGTTTTGAAACTTGTGTGACCAAACGAATAATTCCAACACACCTAGATTGATATTTTTATTCTATGCATGGTCGTCTTTTGTACCCAAACATGCCAAATCACTCTGAGCTACGTTCAACCGACTCGATCCCTTAAGGGTCCAAAGTGAAAAAGGGAAACAATCTTTGATGGGATATTACTCAAAAATTGTGATGCTTACAAACTCTTCGTCTAATCCTACGAGATCTCATTGGGACCCTCTACAATAACCTCTCTCGGTTTTTGTTATCTCGGATTCATTTTCCCGTGGTGTCCAATTTTCACTTGATGAAAAAGGTGTCAAATGCAAGTAGTGTAAAGTTACAAAGTGGTGCAACTTTCGTTCTGCAATTCATGTGACCAAGTGAACTATTCCAATGCATCTATATGTGTACATTTTTGCTAGGCATGGTCCTATTTCGTACACAAACATGTCAAATCACTCTGAGCTACATTCAACTAACTCGATCATTTATGATGGCATGTAAAACAATCAAAAAGAGAAGCATTCACACGATAGTTGAGAAGTCTGAGTTTCCCACACCAAAAGCATATAATCATCCTCAAGTCTAGCAAGTGCAAGATATTTTTTAATTATCCTCCTTGCCCTCACAACAATATATCATTAGGAAGGAGGTTTTGGTTATGATTTTGAGGAAAGGTTATCATATGGCACGAAGTTCAAATTCATTATGGTATGTATGTCCTGTGGTTGCCTTCGCACAGATTTTGGGTGTTAGTCGCATAAGCTTCCAAATTTTTCTATTGGATTATTCGGTTCTAAGTGGTGTTTGTTGCTTCCTTCTGAGTTTCCTATTGAGTGCTTGGTCTCTGTTTTCCATCGTCATGGGTGGGGATAGAAATCGTGTTGAGCCCAAATCCTGTGATACTGCTAAGAAGAGAGAGGAAGTGTGGGCGATTTTAGAAAAGGGTGGCCTAACTCCCTTCATGGAGAAACTACATGGAAATTATGGTGGATGAGGAGTTCATAGCCTAGATTACTAGCCTTGCAATTAAGGGTATGAAGGTGTACAGGGATAAGAAAGAGTCACTGGTCATGATGTCTCTTTTCTTTAAGAAGAATGAGAGTGATGACTTGAAGCCTATGAAGAGTGGTGGGTATCTGATGAATTCCTTGAAGGCTCTCTGGCGGGATGTTCTCAAAGAAATCATGAGGTATGTAACCTTGGAAGGAAGGTACACGACCATTAACAATTACCATTTTCCATTGCTTAACCATTTTAGGCACAAAAAATGGGTGTCATTTCCCTATTATTTGTTGGTGTCGATGGACTATGGGATTAAAGAGCATAGGAAGAATCAAAAAAACCCTATCATGCATGTGGGGTTGATTCTTTTGATATATGAACATGTTAAAGCTCATGATGTCCAGAAAACTCTGGTTACTTTGAAGGCTAAAGCTAGGGAGGGTTATGAAACTGAGTTGGGTGAGAAAAGGGCTTCTAAGAAACTGAGGAAGAGGAGGCTTATGTTAAATAAAGATTCTAAGTCGGATAGGGATGATGATGTTGATTATGTCCTTGACTCATATGCCTCTTTGGAGGAGGGCCCCATATCCCCTATTCAGGGTAAATCTAGGAAAAGGAAATTGGATGAGGAAGTGGGTTATATGGCCTGCAATGATGATGTGGAGGTGATTGTTCCTTCTAAGGGGGACAAAGAAAAAAATGATCTTTATGGGGAAGCTTCTTCTCCTCCCCCTGCGTCTAGACTTGTGTAGGATCTTGAGGAGGGAAGTTGAAAGAGAAGGGTTTTGAATCCTAGTCAACATCTAGAGAAGAATGCCCCTTTCTCTATGGCTAGTGGCTTCCATGGTGAGGATGTTTTGAGCGTTGTCATTGGGTTTCCTAAGAAAAAGGTTAGAGCTATGGGTGGTGAACAAGCTGTGGGGGCTAAGAAATAAAATGCTAAGAGGATTCAGAAGAGGATGGCTACTGCAGAGAAAATTGCCAATTCCATTCATAGGATGAAGTTTCATGTCACTACTAGTAAAGGTAAGGATGCTTCTGAGGATAAGGTCCATGAGAGATCTTTTGAAGAGGATGTTGTTGTGGGAAATCACATTGAAAACTTTGATAGGGAGGACCTTTCTGATGTGTTGGGTTCAGTCCGTGACAGTGCTAATGTGTTTTTTAAACTTTTTAAATGGTTCTTTCATGAGATCAATAAGACTAATGTTCATATTATAAGCATTGCTTGTAAGGCTAAGATCCCTTCGATCTAAAGCCAAATTGATAATTTAATGGTTCGTCTCAATACTGTTGCTAGTACTGTGGCAGAGGAAACCGTCAATATGAAACAGAGTATGGAGGCAAGAATGTTATCCCTTGAGGAGAAAATTGACAAAATTTGGAATGTGGTTATGAAGAGTGGAGAAGCTCCTAAAGTCTTGACTAGTCATACTCTGCGATGGCTTTCTCCCATAATAAGAGAAAGGAAATTTTATCTGCTGATGTTATGTCTACTGAGGGTAAGTTGAATGGGGAGGATTATGTTGTTGCTAAGGGTGCTGCTAAAGGTTCTGTTTTGAGTTGTGAGGTAAAAATTGGTGGGCCTGGGGTTAGGACTAGAAATAGACTGAAAAATCAAGATGGGGCCTCAGGTATGGAGGTTTCTGATACTGGGGTTAAGGGACAGAAGCTTGCTTCTAGTGAGATGGAAGTTGTTGAAATTCTAAACAATATGTAGTGGTGTGTTCCATTTTTTGGCTACTTTTTGGCTGGTGGTTTGTTGTCTTTGGGCTAATGGTTGTTTAATGTTGTTTCCTTTTTGCTTCAACTGTTCCTTTTTGTAAAGGGTTCCAGGCCCCTTCAAAACCTATTTTTTTACTCTAATCAAAACAACATATAACCAATTGTAAATGTGTACAATGGTGGAACTTGGAAACATTTTATATTTTCTCAATTAACAACTTAGGTTGTGAAGCATTTTGTCATTTCCATTTGAAATGATTTGCTATGCTTGAAAATTGGAGTCTAAGAGAAACAAATGATGCTCTCATGTATATTTTTTATTTGGTGTGATAAATAAATTTTTCAACCAAGTCCATTTCTTATTTGTAATATAAATTATAAAGCTTTCTCCAAAGTCCATTTCCTATACAGGAAATAATATTGCAAAAATTTGACATATACATCCTTCGACGTGTTTATATGGTGATGGATCAGGAACAATAACAATTCATTCTAAATTGTGAGGATTATGTTGTTCAAATGTTTAAAGACTATTCAAGATAAATGTTTGTATGATAATGTGTCAAGATGTTAACTACTCATCTACTATGAATATTATGTTTTGCAAGTATTGTGAAGATTATGTATCCTTTGCTTAATTGAGTTGTTTCAATCAAAAGATTAAATATAGTGGAATATTTTTATGAAACATCTCATGGAATACCAATTGAAAACAATTTTTTGCTTTTAGATAAAGCATTTGATGGAACTCTTTGAATTTACAGTTAATCTTTTCTTTTCAATTTATACAATTTTTTAATTTGTAACTCTACTAGTATTTCTAGAAATATTGAAGTTGTTTAGCATCAATCAATAAATATTCAAGACAAAACATGAAGGATAACAATGATCAATGTTAGGGCTAACCAATTAATAAGTATACATGTGAATAAGTCAAGCATACGTGTGAATAAGGGAAGCAGAAGTATTCAAATACATGTAAGCCTTGAAGTATACACACGAATACATAGTATACACAAATTAATACAAAGTATATGCATGAATACAAGGTATAGCATGAAAACACGTAAGTCTCAAAGTATACATTGGAATACACGTAAATCACAAAGTATACACATAATTTGTAAAGTATACACTTGAATACACGTAACTCATATCTATTGAACCATGGATTTATAATGCAAATATGACACCATTGATAAAAAAGAATTCTATTAACCAAATATCCATGTAGGCATACATCAATATAAGCCATATAGGCATACAATGTCAAGTATACCCAATAAAAAATATGTAAAAAAATTCCATATAGGCATACAACATAGGGCTCTGGAATCAAAATACATTGCTCTCCATTCCCTAGAAATAAATTCTCCCCTTTTCTTTTTGATTGGATGGTGATAAATCTATCACTCATTTGTTCTGAGGTCCAGGAATGCTCTTGGTGCTCCTCCTAGGGTTTAATTCCTGGTCAAGCTATATTTGTTACAATAACAAGTAAAGACATTAATATATAGAAATTACATTATGAAAAATGATATATTTAACAAAATAATCACTTACCACCACTAGACGATCACTCTCCTCAGACCGAGGGAAATGTTCGTGTGCCCATGTTGAGGCATATTGAAGCCCTGTAGAAACCATCCAAAGAGAAATTAAACTATGAATCAATAATGGTTTGATTTTTCACAAACTAACAACTATAACAATGAATGTGAACAGAAATTTAGTAATCTTCCTCATACCCCCATGAGGGGCATTGAGGAGTTTATAACAGATGAAACACCAAGCTCCATTGCCCTATGAACATTTAGAGGTGTATTTGCATCCAACATCTAAAAATAAAACAATAAATTATCCAATCACGAAAACTACAATAGTGATGCACATCATGGCTTATAATGTATGAGATAATGAAGAAAATTTTGAGTACTTATTAAACTATAAATTTTTGACTATCATGCTTACTATTTTCCCTATCCATAGCTTGTTAGAAAGCACCTATTTTTAGGCTTTTATCCATAGCAACAAGGCAGTGACCTATTTGATAAAATTCTTTGGTAGACATGTATGATAATTGTGGTGGCATAGAGAAGGCAATGAACTATTTGAAAAAATGCCTCAAAGAAATGGGGTCTCATGGTGATGGAATTCCATTACAAACAAATGTGTCATGGAATTCCATCACCATGAGACCACATTTCTTCAAGGAATTTTTTCAAACTACTCACTACCTTGACTATGATATTGCTTACCATTATTCTTTGATAGATTTTTTTCAAGCATCCATTATTTTTTGGAATGCACCTATTTTAGGATTTTAGCCATAGCAGCAAGGAAGTGATTAGTTTGATAAAATGCTTTGGTAGACATGTATGCAAAATGTGGTAGCATAGAAAAGGAAATGAGTTGTTTGAAAAAATACCTCAAAGATATGTGGTCTCATGGTGATGCAATGGCATTCCATCACCATGAGACTGCATTTCTTCGAGGCATTTTTTCAAACTACTCACTACCTTGTTAATGATATTGCTTACTATTACGCTTTGATAAATTTTTCCAAACATCCATAGTTTGTTGGAAAACACCTTTTTTAGGCTTTTAGCTATAGCAACAAGGAAGTTCAAGTAGTTTCATAAAATGCTTTGGTAGACATGTATGGAAAACCTGGTAGCATAGAAAAGGCGGTGAGTTGTTTGAATAAATTCCTCTAAGAAATGTGGTATTATGGTGATGGAATGGCATTCCATCACCATGAGACCCACCATGAGACCAAATTTCTTCAAGGAATTTTTTCAAACTATTCACTGTCTTGTCTATGCTATTACTTACTATTATTCTTTGATAGATTTTTTTCCAAGAACCCATAGTTTTTTGGAAAGCACCTTTTTTTAGGCTTTTAGCCATAGCAGCAAGAAAGTGAACTATTTGATAAAATGCTCCAGTAGACATGTATGGAAAATGTGGTAGCATAGAAAAGGTAGTGAACTATTTGAAAAAAATTCTCAAAGAAATTGGGTCTCATGGTGATGGACATCACCATGAGACCACATTTCTTTGAGGATTTTTTCAAACAACTCATTGCCTTGTCTATGCTATTGCTTACTATTATTCTTTCATATATTTCTTCCAAGCATCCATAGCATAGACAAAGCAGTGAACTATTTGAAAAGATTCCTCAATTAGAAGTGGTATCATGGAATGCCATGACAAGAAAATGCAATTAGCAGTTGCTCCTAGTTATTACTTATGCTATGTGAAGTAATTGCATCATTGCTTATGTTGACTTTCTAAACAACTATATTGTAGTTGAAATTTTTTCATCTATCAACATCTAGTTATTAGTTATGGAATGTGAAGTAATGCTTTGAGTTTGAAAGATGTGCAATGTAATTTAATCAATAATATGAATATAAGCTACACAAATCTATTAAGTACAATTTAATAGTTAAACTCTTTATTCTATTACGTACGTAAAGGTTTGTCTAACTCCACTAGCATTGGGCGGTGTTCCCATGAAACCTCCAATATTAGCCTATTCAACATCCCAAATTAGATATTAGAATACCATTCATATAACAATGTTATTAACATGTAATAAATTTATAATTGTTTACTAGTTACATACCTCAACAGTAGATGCAGTGGAGTAATAAGTAGGTGTAGGGCCTATGTATCCAGTATCAACACTGTGACCTTGAAATTTTATTAAAATCATAACATTAAATTAGTTAACCTTGCATTTCAAAATTGAAATTTAATAGATTAAATTCAATGAACATGCTAACATTTACCTGAGTATCAATTCCATAAGCCTCATTCAAAATGTCAGTTGCCCTTGCCATCTCCATAGTTGCAGATTATCCTACCTAGCAACCTCCTGAGTTTCGATGGGGTCATATGAACTAGTCTCCCCGCAAGCCTAACATGAATGGGATGGAATCCTACCACTCAAAGACTCCACTGGATGGCACTGTAGTATAGGAATGGCATGTTGGATGACACTCTAGGTCAAAGAGGTGATAGCTTGCAAAGTGTCTACCTCAACACTCTCCTTTTTTATGGAAGGGATAAAAATGTGCTCATGATCTAGCCTAGCAAGAGCTTATCTCACTTGCAACCTAGGATCCTATTGTGCACCAAGTCTATCTTGAGCTGACCCCCCACCTCTCCCCTGGAAGTCTCTCATATCAAAATAATTCAGGATTTTGTTTAGGATGAACTCACAATATAGTTTCCCTAGGAAATATTGTGGGACTTCACAATTATTGCATGGTGGATAATAAAAAACCATGTACCACCTATCCCAAAAAAAGTTCCTAATCCCTTGGTGGTGGCACCAATGGATAGGAAACCTCTTTGCATTGAGGTCAAGATTTTGATTTTTGTGTGGGTCGGTGAATAATGAGCACAAATATAATTTTGTAATTTTTTGATCTTTTACATCTTTATATGATAATCTATCCTGGTAAAAATTCCTAGTCGGATTCCTCCTATCTTGCCAACCATTTAATTATTTGTTGATTGTATCTACATGTTTTAACATTTCTTTAAGTGAATTTTCAAGTGTTCTCTCCATGGTTGAACTTGTTGGATTGTTCAACCTCGTGATTAACTCAATTTTTTCTTTATTGTTTTCAATTACACCCATTAAATTTTGCTAAGTGCCAAGAGGATGTTGAGGGATTGGTGGAGGAGATTGTTGTTGTGGTTGTTGAACTTGAGGATTTTGTTCATGTTGTTGTTGCTCTGGTTGTTGAGAATTTTTTAGGAGGGTTTTGAACAGGGTTTGCATGATCATTATCATTTCCTACAAATTCAACAAATGAATATAAAAAACGACCTAAAACTAACAAATTCATAACAAAAAACAAACAATCCTTACCTATTCAACCTCCTCATTGACATGGCGGAATCCTGGTGACGAAATACCAACAAATTGATGAAAAAAATGCAAGATTGTCTCCTCCCAGAATGCGAGCACACAAAAGAAGGGTTTTTGGCTACAGGCAGTAGAAAAAATAGTCAACATAAAAATGAATTCGAATTGATTTTTTTGTTTTAATAACTCATAACACGAATGCAAAATAGGCTCGATGTGGCTGAGCCTTAGGCTCAGTTACACCAAGCCATAACATGAGTGCGTACTATAACACTTATAGCCTATTAGAAGTTTTTTTAAAATTTGGCCACAATTTAGCCCCCCATCTTTTTGCACCTGCCCACCCACCTTTATGAGGATAAAAATAATAAATATAGAATTCAATTCCTTTAACACCCTTTCACTACCAAAGAACTCCCTGGAGGAAACAATAATATTATTACTAACAATGTCCCAATATATCAAGAAGAAAAAATGTGGGAAGTCATCTAGGCTAGGAGTATTACCTTCAAAGGATAAGTTGGAAACTTTGGGTTATTCCTCCATAATGGGCTTATTAATCTCTCTAATATCATGCTTATCAATCAATCTTAGAATCTCCTCAAGGATTCCTTAAATTGATTTAACAATTCAATGTTATTGTTATCAAATACAAGGATAGACAAAAATATACAGCTTTAATTCTTATCTCAATTTACTTTAAATTAGGGATGTCATCAATTCAAATATATTTAATTATATTAGAATCTCTATTCTTGAGATCTATTAAGTGAAATAATTTGGAGTTTTAGTTTTATTTCTTAAACTAAATTTCTTTAGAACATTTCCTCCAAAATTAATCCTCCTTAGATATACGACAATGCAGCTATATTTGAATCTCCTTCTCTTTAACATAAGATCTTGATTCACACCTCTAAATTAGATTTCTTCTTGAACCCTATCCAAATATAACTTGACTTCATATTTTTTATTAAATATATATCCAAATATGGTCTTGTTCCAAACGTTAATATTATTCTTCATATTGTTAAGTTTTTTGGCTATCATGTACATGGAAGAAACCTCTTTATTGATATTCCACCATTCCTTGATTTTATTTTCAAGATATGAGTGATGAGTTCAAATTTCCTTAAATCTAAAGGTAAATCCTCTTCTCTTTCCCAAATTCTCCATATAAAACATGATAAGGGAGTGAGATGAGCCAATCCTAATAAGGAAAAAATAGAGAGCAACAATAAAAGGAAAACTAGTTAGGGTAAATTAAGGTTCAATCTAGTCTTACCTAGATGTGAGAATGACCAACATATCAATTTAACTATGTGAATTTCCCTTCTTTGAATTCTAAATACACCAAAGAAATGTCATGAATAAAATTAACTAAATCATCTCTACTATTTGAGGAATATCAGAGATCCTCCTTTCTTATTTTTTTTAAGGAGCATTGAAATATCTCATAACATACCATTTGACATTGGAATATAACCTTCTAAAGATAACAAGACTAATCAAAATTTTCTTCCTCACACTAGTATTAAGGGCATATATATTAGAAGGGGTCCACAAGAAACTTTCTCTATTGTTATAAAAGACAATGGTAATGTGCTTAAGATCATCACATATCATCTAGTACCATCCAACAAGTCCAAGTTCCAAAAATTTGCAATACATCTAGAGGCTCCATCAACATTAGACCCAAGACGTCTACCACATTTAAAATATTTTATTTTATTTTTAGTCTTAAGAATTTTATTCTCTTGGTTAAGAAATAAGTCTAGTTTATGTTGTCTAATCCTCTCTAAGCTATGTAGAATTGGAACATGTAATTTACGGATCTTGTCATCTTTTTTGGTAAATATACCACCAGGTGGTGGTCCCTAAGCTGCCATATTGGTCCCTTATTTAAATTTTTAAAAAAAATTGGAAAATGGACACATGCATGTAGCCCTTCTACGTTGAAATTATGAGGAGAAAGACATTGCAGGTGGATAAATTTTCACATATGATTTGAATTTAATGTTAGTCCTTTGATAGTTGTGCAATTCCTCCATTAATGAGAGCAACTTGCAAACCATAAAATCCATAAATCCATAACTTTCCCTTGCATGGTTGGTATTATTTTACAAAGCGATGTGACATCTTTCCAAAGGAAACACCGATAGTTTGATGAACTTATTGAAGAGAAACCCAACATACCACCAAACTTTATAAATTGTAATGAATGTTCATGATTCACCTACTCTTGGTTTATGTTCACCTGTCTAGCATGTTCAAATTTGCAGATACTTTTCATGGAAGTTTGACTTCAAATTCCATGTTAATTATAATATCATAGGCTATTTCTACCTATCTAACATGGGAAAATTTGACTATTACTGCAATAGATGCCAAAGGGGACTTAAAGAGGCTACTAAGTGAACTATTTGGAAAAATACCTCAAATAAATGTGGTCTCCTGGAGATGGAATGTCATGAAAAGAAATTCCTCAAATAAATGTGGTCTCATGGTGATGGAATTCCATGACAAGTAAATCACTATAAATAAATAATGCTTTTAATGGAGCCCTTCCTAACTGGAATCTTAATAATAGGATATGAGGAAATCCAAAGAACAAAAAAAGGTTTAGGGTTTTAATGTTTACTAGAGTCTTATTACCTTAAGTATCGAGCTTCCTCAATCCTTGAGGCATGACAGGTACTTGAATATATATATATATATATATATATATATATATATATATATATATATATATATATATATATATATATATATATATATATATTGTGTTCTAAAAATTTACATACAAACATATATTTTAAATTCTAGTTCTTTAAGTCCTAATTGAAATCGTGTATTTGAAATTTTTTGAAGCAATATGGTGATTTTTCAAAGTTTGGAAATTTGGAGCATGATCAAGATCCCTTACATATACAATTGAGGTACATTTAAATAATAAAAATTTAAATTACTAGATGTATGTTTGAACACATTGAACTTGTACATTATAAGTTTTAGATAATTTTACATATATGTACACATACATGTATTAAAAATGAAACTACATGTGTACTTGAACTTGTGCAGGGCTTGGGATGAGGCACAAGACAAGGATTAGGATAGCTTGGATCAAGACAGGGATCCAAACAACTTGGATCATGAGATGGATCACGCTGGTCAAGATCAAGACATGGATTGAGGGAGGGATTGGGGTAGAGATTAGATGATTCTATTCATACTAGATATCCCTCTATTTGAGTTGTTTTGCATGTTTAATAGTATTATGGTTTGAGATCATATTATTATGTTGGAGACACTTTTTATGATTTACATCACATTCATACATTATTATGGTTTGAACACTTGTTACATCTATTTACATCATGCATTATTATGGTTTTATTTATTTAGCAATTTTTTACCTTAATATTTTTTCCTTAAATATGTTATTGATCAAAATTATAGTTACACATTAATTTTTTCTTTAAAGTTGAAATCTTGATTAATGTTGAAAACATCAGTTTTGATTAATTTTAAGCATTGAACCTTAGAAATAAAAATGTTTAACTATCTAATTGTTTCTCTTTGTAAATTTAAAAATATGGATGTACAATTAATTATAGAAATGAATTTGTCTTTAAATAGGTCAAGAAATATATTTATAATTTGAATGCAAATATGTAAGTTCTAGGTCAATTCTTAAGAGATTGAATGTTATTTAAGTGGAACACAAAAATGCAATTGGAAATAGATGATAAGGAATTCTTGGCTAAATTTTTATTTTTAAAGTCACTCTAGGTTAAATAAGTATTCAAAATTTTGTTAAATATATAGTTCAATAAGTACTCAAAATTTTGATAAAAGCATAAAACAAGTGCTTTTGAACAAGCTATGGAGAGTGATCATCTAGTGGTGGTAAATGATTATTTTGTTAAATATATCATTTTTTATAATGTAATTTTTATATATTAATGTCTTTACTTGTTATTGTAACAAATAAGGCTTGATGAGGAAGTTTTCAAACAAGAATCACTTACAAAATTCATTAACAAGGATTGAAAGGATTTGAAACTAAGCTCAATCTGACCACAAGAAACATTAATAAGCTCATGACATAATACAATGACACACCAAATACTATTAGCAATGTAATTTGAATGAAAACACTCAAAAAATACTTACCAGAACACAACCTCAACTATCATGATTGAATGAAATATGAACCCCTACACCTCAATCAACATAATCTAATGTACCTATTGCACCTATTATTTGATATAGCAACATTAAATCATAAAAAATGAGGCATGAATCACCAAAGAGATCATGATATGATTAGACACAAACAAATAAGAATGAATACATAAGAAATCACACTTTTTAAGCTAACAAAGCATGACAAAATTTTATACAATAATTCCTATTTATAATGTTTGTAGCTCTCCACTTCTTCAACATGGTAGAATGGAAGGAAAAGTAAATATCAAAATAAAGACTTCAAGTTAAAGAAAATAAGAAGTAGAACATTAACATAAGTAAAATGTACATGTGAAAGACAAGGAGCTTGGTCAACATTAGAAGCAATTTCATACATAATATTGATTACAATATTCTATAATCAACAACAATAAACCTAACTAATTTGAGCCTAAGTTATTTGAGAAAATTCCTCAAATAAATGGGGTCTCACTATGATGTACATCACTGTGATACCGCATTTCTTTGAGGAATTTTCTTAAACATCCCACTACCTTGCCTATTTCACTACATTGGCAAGCTAGTGGGCCCACTAGCTTGCCAATTCAGTGAAATTGGCAAGGTAGTGGGTTGTTTGAGAAAATTCCTCCAAGAAATGAGGTCTCATGGTGATTTCATTCAACCCTTCATACAAATAAATGAAATATATGGCATTCAACCCTTCATACAAAATTCTTAGAATCATCCTATAGAAGAGTATTTCTAGAATAGATAAAGTTGACATGAATTTTTTGATGGAATGCCTTAAAGAAATGTGGTCTCATGGAATTCCATGATTGCAAGATAGGTACAAATTGGAAGCATGGACAAGGAATGTGAATTGTTTGACAAAATTTTTTGGTAGAAATGTATGCAAAATGTGGTGTACCATAGACAACCTAGTGAGCTCACTAGCTTGTCAATGTGGTAGAATTGACAAGCTAGTGGGCTATTTGAAAATTTCCTCATAGAATGGGGTCTCACAGTGATGTAGTAGAATTGACAAGCTAGTGGGCTGTTTGAAAAAAAATCCTCATTGAAATGGTGTCTCACTATGAGACCCCATTTCTATGAGGCATTTTTTTCAAACAGCCCACTAGCTTGTCAATTCTACATCACCGTGAGACCCCATTCTATGAGGAAATTTTCAAATAGCCCACTAGCTTGTCAATTTTACTACATTGACAATCCAGTGAGCTCACTAGCTTGTCAAAGCTCACATTAATTTTTTGATGAAATTCCTTAAGGAAATGTGGTCTCATGGAATGCCATGATTGCAAGATAGGAAAAAAAAAATGGGAGCATGGACAAGGCATGTGAATTGTTTGAAAAAAAAATTGGTAGACATGTATGCAAAATGTGGTAGCTTTGACAAGCTAATGAGCTCACTAGCTTGTCAATGTTGTAGCATAGACAAGCTAGTGGGATATTTGAAAAAAATCCTCATAGAAATGGGGTGTCATAATGATGCACATGATGAATATCCCTTCTTATTCTTTTTCTTTGTTTCTCATCCTCTCCCGCTTACACCCCTTCCCCCTCTTTTATTGTGTCGCCTCTTTCTTCATCTCTTATTTTATTTACTTTTTGGTCCTCAATAGCCCTTCCTACCATCTATTTCATTTGTTACCTCCCCCTTCTTCCCCTTTCTCATTTTTCAATTTCCTTTTATCTAGTCCACTTAGATTAAATTAGATTCCCCCTCAAGAATATCAAATGCGACAAGGGGAATGGGAAGAGAGGACCCAACATGTTGAGAAGTATCATCATCTTGAGAGGAACCAAAAACCTCGAATCCTAGTGATTATTTCCTCATAAAAGTGTGCCTTATTTTCAGGTTTAGGATCGGCTTTGAGTGTGTAAACTTTGTTTTCATAAACGTACTTCATTTTATGATGAAGAGTAGAAGACACCCCATTCATCTCATGCATCCATAATCAAGCAAGGAGTATGTTAAGGAGGGACTTGGATGCCATTATCTATATTCTACAATAATTGTTGTAGTAAGATATATTATTGTTGTTGGATGCATATGTCAATAGTCTAACAAGTTCATAAAATCTATTTTAACAATGAAAATTTTATAAGTATAGGAGGAATAATAGGAAGGAGGTTCTCTATATAGAAAATATATAATTTTTTCCATTGGTTTGAACATTTATTGTATTGGTTTTTAGCTAAATGTGCACTACAGAAATGCTTAGTCCTACAAATAAAAAAGAAAATTTCAAGAGTGTGTTAGTAGAAGATTGAACAAATGAAAGAAAGGAACTTATATTGCATCTTCTTTTCTAGATATTTCTAATGTGAGAGATGGAAGTATAAACACATTATGAATAGACTTATAACATCCTAAGAAATTGATTTTCCATTATGATAAAATATATCATGGATGGATTACTGAAAATTAGTTTGATCTTTTTTGTATCCCCGTTACTCTATTCAAATAAATTTTAGTTAGATAGAAAGAAGAGAGAAAAAATAAAGGAGAAGAACCCAAATCGTACCACTGTGACACCCCATTTCTATGAGGCATTTTTTCAAATAGCTCACTAGCTTGTCAAAGGTCACATGAATTTTTTTATGGAATGCCTTAAAGTAATGTGGTCTCATGGAATTCCATGATTGCAAGATAGGAACAAAAAGAAAGCGTGGAAAAGGCATGCGAATTGCTTGAAAAAAAAATTGGTAGACATGTATGCAAAATGTGGTACCATAGACAAGCTAGTGAGTTCACTAGCTCACTAGCCTGTCAATGCGGTAGAATTGACAAGGTAGTGGGCTGTTTGAAAAAATGCCTCATAGAAATGGGGTATCTCTCTCTCTCTCTCTCTCTCTCTATATATATATATATATATATATATATCCCACTCCCTCTCTATCCCTCTCTCAACCATCTCTCTCTATATATATATATATATATCCCACTCCTCCCTCTCCCTCTCTCTCAACCATCCCTCCCACCCTACCTAGATAAGTCCCTCTCACTCCAACCCACTCTCTCCATCTCCCTCTATCATAGCCTAGGTTCATACACCGGGCACTATGAGCCCATTACGTTGACCTAGTTTCCCGAACTCTCGAGGGTACATCTTTCTTTTGTGTGAACCTCACTTAGCAACCTAAGTGTGTATTTTAGGTGGTGTTGGTTCGATGGTGTAGATAACTGGTGGAAAGGATAGGACCCTCAGTGTAGTGGGCAATGCACCAATATTTTTCCTACAAGGAATACATTATGGACCCTTGTGTTGTCTCATGATGTGACTTTCGGTGATGTAATTTTGTGTGTTTGAGGAAAATGTGTGTTTTAACCAAGAAATTTGTGCTTTGGATGTGCTAAATTGTGTTTTTTATTTTGAAAGGGTAAAATTTGTCATATATTTTGACTCTTGATCTTGCATTGTTTTCTTTTTGTCACCCTCACTTTATCATTGTGACCCTTTTTCCCTTGGGGAGGAGCATAGGATGCCTATAGGTCGAGGGTGAGGTCATGGTAGAAGCCGTGGTGGTGGCCACAGAGCTAACTGTCAAAGTACTTCATCTCAAAGTTCCCACAAATCTGGACATGAGGAACAACAGGGTTCTCAGAACAACCTGGGAGGTGGAGGCCCGAAACCAGATTAGTTGGGATTGGGGGGAGCACAGTTGTGGAAAATGCCAGAGGATCTTCCTTCCTGCTCAGACCCTGGTCAGGTAGATAACCCACAAGTGGCTAGGGAAAGGAAAAATTTGGATTACCTATCTGAGGAGGAACAAAATCAGCCCGAGAAATCCTGTGAGTATTAAGAACGAACCAGTAGTTCCTAAGAAAATTTGTGTTCCAACTCCTAGTTATAAGCTCATCCCCTCTGACTTTAGTGATCAGGAGGAACCTATTATCAGTAGTGATAGTGATTCTGAATCACTTTTGTGTTGAGCTTGTCATCGACAATTATGGCTATCATTGTTTGTTACTATATGACTTTCTCTATACCGATGCTCACTCTAATATGTTTGGTATTTTGAGACCATGTTGGTGATTGTTTCACCATTCTGTTTGAGTTGGATGACATATTATCTAACTTGAAGACTTGGACACTTGTTATTGATGCTTATGTTATATTAATGTGTGGAGATTGAAGTTGTGATTGGATTAAATTGGTTGTGTTTATCATTTGGACTTGTACTATGCTTTTTATGTATTTGATTAGTGATGACCTTATGATGTCACTTATAATGTGATTACTATGTGAAGTACTAGATTAGGGTAAAACTTTAGGATGTAATTTGGATAAGTTTAATTGTCTCATCTCTTACCCTGATAATTTCATTATAGGATTTACTTTGACATTGTTGTAAACTTATCAAATTGTTTTCTTTGACATGGGTTATCACAGTAGGATTTCCTTGTTCATCATTGAGGAAAAATTATTAGCATTGTGAAAGAATTGGTCTTTATTCATATTAATATCATATTAAGCAAAATTGGGTAATATTTTGCTAACTAGTTCATCTTTGAAATACTCGTTTGCCTTATTGATGGACTTATAATCTTAATAACTTTTAGAATATTGCTTTGTTCATATAGTTTTACCTTAGTTGTTAATTATTTAAGAGGTATACCCAAAATTAGTATGGTTGTAGAGTCCTTCATATGATAGCTGGTAATTCTTAACTGTAATGTTAATTGTAGATCACTAGTTTTCTTAAGATCATGATTAAAAGATAATGTAGATGATAATTAGAACCTATGAATGAATGTAATGCCTCTCATGTGTTGTCACTATTCTGATACTTTTCATGTTATGTTGTGAACTTTAAGAATATGATAGTGATTGTCTCACCAATTGGACTGGTTTGGTTGGTAATTTAGTGTGCTTGGATGACTATGTTACTCTATTTGGATATTTTGATATGGTGATACATGGTGTTTGAATTTTACTGGTTATGTTTTTTTATCTAGATGTAGTGCTAGGTTGTTATGCAATTGATTAGTAATTGCTTTATGATGTTGATTATGATGTGACTGGTGTTAATTGATGATGTTATTATTGTACTCAATGTTGTAGTAATGTTTGAGGTCTTGGTGAGGGGAACGATGTAGCATCACTCATTCGCGAGCACCCTGCTACACTGCGATTTCCTCTCATGGTGTGTTTATTATTGGATATATATATATATATGTTGCTCAATGTTTAGTTTGATGCAGGATTGCAAGTAGCAGGCATCGACTCCACCTGCACTGTCAGGTTTGAGTGTGCCCTATAATCCCAATGGGCATGATGTGGAAACCGGAGTTGACAAGAAAGTTTCCCCATCCTAGTCCATCACCTCGTCATTGTGTTTGATGATGTTGTCTGTCTGCAACTCCGTTTCTGTTTTGGTAACATTTTGTTTTGAGTTGTTTAAATTTAATTGTTAACCGATGTTGTTTAATTACTTGGTATAGCTATCAGTTCATTGAGTTGATGTGCTTATGATTGCATATGTTTTGTTTCATCTTGTGACTTACAGGAGTAAGTCGATGCTAAGGGGGGAGGATGTAGTACCCCTCCACTTATGGTCCTTCGCATCGTGTGAGTAAGTTGTTTATTTGTGACTTGTGAGGTCTTGCTGCCTTTTGTCATTCAGGTATTGTTTTGGATTTCATTGCTCATAATGGCAACATTAATTTAATTAACGTATTAAATTAAATTATTAAATTAATTTGAAGGGATAATGATCTAATAGATTATATTATTTTTTTTTTTAAAGACAAAAATGTAAATAAAACGGCTCTAAGAAAATTCACCGCCAACAATTCACCAACAAAAAATTCACTGTCAACAATTCACCGCAAAAAAATCATGCAATTAATTTTTCACGCTGTGAACTGTCATCGCGGTGAATTGTTGGCAGTGAATTTTCCATCGATGAATTGCTGACGGTGAATTTTCCTTATACCAAATAAAACATAAATTGCAATTATAAATAATGAGTATATTAAATTTAATATGCAATAATAATCCACTTATTATTGAAGTTTATTTATAAATTTAAAATATTTGAAATAAAGAAATACTGAATAAAAGATCAAATGGATATTTTATTGGATATTACATTGTCACATGTACTTGAATTGTAGAAATTTGTGCTTATTTGTCTATATGCTCAAATAGTAATATATATATATAATGTAATAATAAAAAAAAAATTATGTCCATTGGCTCAATTATGCTCTTTTCACCCGCTACACTATTTTAGCCGAGTCCTTCTAATCCCGTTTATTTTGAAATTCACATCTAGTGTTTCCTTCCTTGTAAATATGCACGAAGTAATTACAACTTGGAGAGCACATTTTCTAAGGCTTTCTGTCTAAACACGTGCCTTGTCTTTGCTTCCACATTATGCATATGTGTCTACCAAGCAAGGAGGCTGTTGGAAAAGGTAGCACAGCCTTACACCTGTCAAATGTATTTGCTTGAAGGTTTCAAAAGCCTTTTTCTTCAAAGGGAGTTGGGCATAACTGGTAGTCGGACATTCCATGAGATCACATTCTTCTTAGAGATGTTATGTTTTCAGTTCACGAGCCTTGTCTAAGATTCCGACATTTTGCATACATATTTACTTTGGCTGAAATCTTGAGGTGAGTTGCTTGCCATGGTTCCAGTGGGTTTTCTTTTCTCCTTCTGCTTTTGTTAAGATTGGTACATGGCCAGAAGATTTGTTATTTGGTGTTTTATTGCCTTCTAAAACAAATATGTTGTTATCTATTAAATGGTAGTTGGGTAAATATTATTACTTCCACCTTTTGTATGGCAGTTGTAGCTACTGCAGTTTGTATGTCCATACCCTGTTTCGAAGCTCCCATTCTAGAAAATGTTGCAGGTCTAGTTTTGCACCCACCAATCATACTTGTGCATACTAGCGCAATTGCAACTTTAATGTCTGACAAAATTCCCTATCCTTCTTGCTTTTATGGATGCCCTTAAACCGTTATTGTACTAGAACAAATCAAATTTGCGTAAAGAAAATACCACTCAAAATGTGGGAATTGTCTTATTAGACAGTAATGCCATCCACAAATAAGTAAAATCCAAATGCAGTTGGATTAGCATAATATAATATTAATGAAGAGAAGAAGAGAGGACACTAATAGAAGCATATCCACTACCCCCACCCCAATATGTGCATATGGCTACTTAACCCCTAAGACACATAAATGATGGGATGACTTTTAACATACTTTAATCCAAAATGCTACCTATGATCTATCAAGGTATATTTACTTCACCAAAAGATTGCTTCTATAGATATGTCTAGTCTTAAAAAGCACATCAGATATATATACTCACTACAATTACTAAATACATGCAAACACCACTACCTAAATAAAACACATAATTTCACACTAAAAATATCTTACTTATAAATTAGACAAGTAAAATCACAATGAATACCCTCATTTATTGAAATAAGTTCATTAGAAAAAGTTAATCTTTGCATTAGACCCAAAAGTATAGCACAAGGCTGCTACGTTGAAACTCCACTTTTACTGTTAAACAATATAACCAATGAAATACTTTAATTGTGTATGTTGAATGACATAGTCACCACACAACATAATTATTTGTTACCATTAGAAGCTGCATTATTGGTTTACGTGATTGAGTCTAACCTGCATATAGGGGAGAGGGGCCTATAGTGGAGCACCCTAACTTCGCGTTTCTCAAAATCCTACATGGAAATTTCAAATCACTTTCAATTTTGTACAACAGTTTATTTGGCAACTCATGTGCTTCTATATTTCGTTTTAGGGTCACATCATCAAATATGATGCCACATCAGCATGATTTTTGTTGAGGTATCCAAAAAGGCCAAAAAAAAAAGTGAGACCAATAGTGGTGCACTAAGTCATGTTTTATTGGTGTGTTGATGTGGCATCACATGATTTGTCACTTTGTGTACTTTATGGAAAAAAAGTGTTTTGAAATTGGATATTAAAGTGCTCCACAATGGGGCCCACTGAGGACTACTTCTATCCCCACTATTGGACCCTGCTCCATTATGGGCCTCTCTCCCCTAATTTGCTTTGCTTCTTTCCTAGTAGTAAATTCAAGCTCATGAATTTACCACAGGATATTTTGAGGTCTTCTCAAATGGGGAACCACCCTGGACAATATTGACCAATATAAATTATTTTGGTGATTATCCATTATAGAATATTTGCTCCAATTTAGATGTGGAAGTACTTGTAAACTATCATTTGAATAAAGGTATTGAAGAACCAAGTTCCCAACAATTACACTGAGAAATTAGTCTGCAACATAAACCACTCAGCGACTTTGTTGCATTCAAATCATTGTCCAGTAGGGGGAAACATCCTTTTAGGAACACTTCCACAAACCCACACAGACAAAGGCAAAGATTATTATTTCAATTTAGGTAAACTGAAAAAAATAGTTCACGCAAGTAATAAGACTAAAGGCCCTTTTCTAGAATGTACACAAAAAATACTCCCAACAAATTTTAGCTCAAAGTTTTAGAGAACTACAAACTAGACCAGATATATTGGGGAGCTCAATTTAATGTATTAATGTATGAGCACGATTGAATTTTTTGCAGGCTATGGGCCATGATTATACTTTAAGAAATTGTGTGACACCAAAAAAGTGCTCCACACATATCAAGCCAATTTCCTGCTCTAACTTCAGGATTACAAAAATGAAATATCTATAAATATTAAATGGTGAACTGAATCTCACTTGCTTTAAATTTGTAGCATACTAAGAATTATTTATAAGTGAATACCATAAGATGTTATCAAATAGATGGGTGATTGCTAAAGGTTTGAGATGCCCCAGGTAAACTTTGAATGTGGCAAAAGTTTAGTACTTCTTTTTGTAGTTAAATACATAATAGCATTATCGATTAACATGGTAATACATGATGAGAACTTCCTAAAGGAAATGTCTCTTGGAATCTAAAGAGACATGCAGATAAGTATTGTTTTAGTATTTGTTTATAGCACAATGATAGCAATGAAGTCAAAGGATAGGCCCTTATCCCAGGCTCAAAAATTGGGTTAAATATTGGAGTAATTGAATTATGAATTACAAAAGGTTCAAATTTAGTCATTATTTTATGTTAAAACTTAAAAAATGGTTTACCTATCAAGATTGAAGGAAGTTTATTGAAGATGGATCTTGTGTACTTATGGTGTAGCCAAATCTAAGATGAGAAGCTAAATTTTACAAAGATCATCAACCACAATAAATCTCAATCCAACATCAATGGTGATATTTAGCACCACTTGTTCCTTGTAGGTAAAAGACAACTATATTTATTCTGCTAGAAGGATGGTGGACTCTAGGAATAGCAAAAGACTGAGTAAAAAAATAAGAAAGATGATGTCTTACAGGAATTTTCCAAAACTGGGCATTCAAACCCACAAACGTCCTAGTTATTTTCCCATTCATATGTAGACACATATAAGTGGCCTCTCAAACTAAAAAATATTTTTCAATTTTACAACATGAACTTTTAATGAACACCAAACACGTCGCCGTTTTCCATAACATAACCAAAAGCAATGTAAGAAATAATATATAAGATGTGTTGATTCAAAACTCTAAACCAAAAAAATTCTACATGCACCCATATATATGTGCAAAGGTGACTTGTAAAATTTGTCAACATGAGATGCATGACAAGCACTATGCCCAGTTCAAGTTTTGTAGTAATTCATTTTGAATACTCTTGAAATCAATTCCTGAATAACCAAATTCCAAGCTGTCTATTAAAATTTCCTTGGGAAAAAGTCTCCAGTGGTAGCCGTCCACAATAAAGCCCATGGTAAGAGACCAAAACTGAAATTTCAGCTTTCCTACTTTCTGAGTTGTAATAACTGTTGCAAAATTGAAAGCAATCCATGTTTGCAAAATTATAGGAAAATCCAATAGCAAAGAAACTGACCTAAAGCAAGGCGAAGAGCATTTTGATTGCCAAGCTCAGCTGCAAGCATTAGTGCCAGCACATCTGGAGAAACATGAACCCCCTCATCTCCAAGATCAATTTATCTCTCCTCCAGCAGCTCTTCATCTTCCTCTTCCCATTCTAGCTCTGCTTCATCCTCCTCTGTGAAACCATTTCTTTGAGGCATGATCATTATTTGTCTACCCTTACAACGCTGCTATGGTAGAGGTTGTTGTATGAAACACAATACCTTAGGGTAACATAAATTCTTTGTTTATTCATCTGGGCTTTTCCTTCCATACCCTCTCCTCTAAATATAACATCTAAATCTTTTATGAATAGTCTGAGAGCAAGCCAATGCCTGGCCATATTTTTAGATTGTGTTTTTTAACATATATTTTCTTTCATTTAAATTATTTTTGGATGGTCATCCTAATATTTGAATGGAAATTATATGATTTTCAGAATTGCAATTATCAATCTTTAAGGGATGAATTTGAATTCTTTGCTCTGCCTCTGCATCGTAGGCAATGTCCCTTCAAATCCCCTCCTCCTCTTTCAAATCCCCCCTCTCTTCCTCTTCATATTTTCTCTACTCCCCTAAAGCAATCCATGTTTGTAAAATTATAGGAAAATCCAATAGCAAAGAAACTGACCTAAAGCAAGGTGAAGAGCATTTTGATCGCCAAGCTCAGCTGCAAGCATTAGTGCCAGCACATCTGGAGAAACATGAACCCCCTCATCTCCAAGATCAATTCATCCCTCCTCCAGTAGCTCTTCATCTTCCTCTTCCCATTCTAGCTCTACTTCATCCTCCTTTGTGAAACCATTTCTTTGAGGCATGATCATTATTTGTCTACCCTTACAACGCTGCCATGGTAGAGGTTGTTGCATGAAACACAATACCTTAGGGTAACATAAATTGTTTGTTTATTCATCCAGGCTTTTCCTTCCATACCCTCTCCTCTAAATATAACATCTAAATCTTTTATGAATAGTCTGAGAGCAAGCCATCTCCTGGTCATATTTTTAGATTGTGTTTTTTAACATATATTTTCTTTCATTTAAATTATTTTTGGATGGTCATCCTAATATTTGAATGGAAATTATATGATTTTCAGAATTGCAATTATCAATCTTTAAGGGATGAATTCAAATTCCTTGCTATGCCTCTGCATCGCAGGCAATGTCCCTTCAACTCCCCTCCTCCTCTTTCAAATCCCCCCTCTCTTCCTCTTCATATTTTCTCTACTCCCCATTGTATTCCTCTTCTTGGTCACCTTGACGAAAAATAAACGTAATTCAATTTGTATTTTCAAGAACAAAACCTAAAATTACAAAAGTTAAGATGCAAGGAAGTGAAAGCAACAACAAGCTTATCAAAACTACAATGACTGAAATGCTCTAAATTTAGCTATGAAAGGTTAATAGCAGTAACATTTTGCTCAAATAGCTAGCAGGAAAGAAAAAAATTACTTACATAAGATAAGAATTTAAGCTATAGAACTGAAAAGGGTTCCCTATGCACTCTGTTAGAGTCACAAATATAAACGAACAAGAGGAACAAAGGCAGATACGGAGACACACAGAAAGAGGTGGAAAACGTAGAGAGTGAATAGAGAACAATGAAAAAAATGGAAGGTACAGATTAAAGTGATAAAAATGGCACTGTGACTTTGAGAAGCTCGAATTCCTTGCTATGCCTCTGCATTGCAGGCAACGTCCCTTCGAATCTCCTCCTATTTCAAAGTCCCCCTCTCTTCCTCTTCATATTTGCTCCAATCCCATCATCTTCCTCTTCTTGATCCCCTATTTCCTCCTCCTCGTGTTGTTTGGCCTTCTAGTAAATTTCACACGACCATTCTTTCACCTCCTCCAGTTGTTTCACCCCCTAGTCAATCATTAGAAATAATTGAGGTTTTTGGCTTGGCTAACTCTCGGCCTTCACCTTCGCATAGAAGGACAACTATTGAGTCAAACCACCCATCTGTGCCTCCCTCACTCTAGTCTCTAACCTTCTGATATTCCTTAGATCGCCCTCTTCTAGCCGTTCTTTTGTTTAGCTATTACAGTATATTTCCAACTCAATTGTCTACCCGACCTCCACATATATGTTTTCTCCCGTTCCTTCAGCATCGCACAGGCTGCCATTTCCAAAAGCCTATTAAAGTCACATGGAGCTCACACGAAGCTGCAAAGCCTGCACAGATCCAGTCATATGTGACACGCTCACGCAACTAATCCTTCTCAACATGTAGAACAAGATCAACAGATACACAAAGTGGGCGATCAAAACAATATTTCACTGGTGCCTCCTGTGACTTCTTACATGGCTTCCATAAAATACATAATCAAGAGTACTGACAACAAAATTGTTTTAGAATGAAATAAAACACCAAAAAAATGATCCAGCCATATACAAAAATCCCAAAAAGTACTCATTCAAACCAGAGTGAGAAACTAACCTCAAGATTGTGCTTCAACAATGTTGGTGAAAAAAAAATGGGCAAAGTTACCAAGAAAAACATTACGAAACCCTACCAAAGTAGTTGTTTTTTCAAATGAGACGAGCCAAAATTAATTTTCGTATAGGTACTACAGCAATCTATTCAATAATAAATGAAAAGTAGGTGCGAAATATGCGGGTTTAAGAGGTAGAGACGAGATATTTTTCAACAAAGAAGCCAAAATTTTCCAGCAAACAAATTCCGGCAACTTGCGAACTCATGGTAACCTATTTATTGGGAGGGAGTTTGTAGGCATGAGACTTGTTTCGACTAAAAGCTCACACAATATATAGCCTAGCGGCTACTATTGTTTAAGTTATTTAATTATGTGAAGAAAATTGTTCTTATATAAAGAGAAATATTCTAGATAAGGGTAGAGCATCATTTAATAAAATAGTTCGAATTGGATATCTTAAGGTAAATGATATTATAAGGGAGTTTGTGGATTAATGGAAACTGAATTTATATTTTGTTTCTTTAGTTGAGTTTTATTTCATTAAGGAAATTTGCAATTAAGATAGAGTTTGAGCTAGGAATATCATTGTCTTTAATAGACGAATATTTATCTATTGGTTTGTATAACTTATTAATAGTTAGTTGAATTAGTGATCATTGCAAGTAATTAGAGTGTTACTAAATGTAGCGTTAGGGTACACCATAAATGATCATTGTGAACTTTACTTTCGTACAACCCTTAAAGCATCATTGTATAGTGAAACTTTAAAACTAGGGTTTGGGACAATTGCCTCATAGATGATAGAGTTTTCTTGAAATATCGATTTATAATTGTTTAATTTGATCAAGTAAATAGCTTATTTTAACATCAAACTCATTTGCAACCTTTAGTTTGAGATTATGAATGAATTGCTATTGCTTATTTGATTTCCCATCATGTCTCTCTTGGATGTATTGTCGATTGACCTTGCTATTGGTTATTGTGTTTGATCTCATATGAAGATGATAATCCTTTAAACGTGTTGGCTTCTATTTTCATTGTGATATTGTCTCCTTTACTCTGCACTTGTCATTTGTGATTTCGGAATGTTTTTATATAGTCATTTTGTGGGCCCTGATGTGAGTCTTTCTCTTGTGCTAATTTTTGAAATAAGAAGACTTTATGTGATGACTTTCTTGTAGTCATATTTTGAAATGGTTGGGAACCCAAAGATTTTGAATTACCTTCAGTAGGATTTTGTGGATATTTGGTGTTTTAGGCTTCCAAAGGCAATTGTAAAACTTGATTTATGTTGATTTTCCATGGTTGGACCTTTGTGATTCTTTGATTTTATTTCTGATTTTGAGTTATTGTGGGTGTTACCTTGTAACATGGTGTTGACTTTTGATGTGGCTTTTGGGCGAGAAGGTTCATGCCTCGCATACATACTTGATTCTCGTGATTTTAGTGCATCAGCTGATTTATGTAGTTTATGTGGTGGGTGATACCTCCTTTGTTCTTGTTTCAATGTTATGGAATGGGTTTGCAAGATGGTTCATGCCTCACATGTTGTGTGTTGTGTACACCTTAATTTTTATGTGAGATAAGGTACACTCCTTGCGTGTTTCTGGTTTGGGTGCCTATAGGGAGAGTGGCTCTTCATGGGGGTCAGTGCAAAAAGGGGTTGTCAGGGTAACCCATGGAAGATTTTCCTTAACAAGTGATAATTTAATTAATGAGCTAGTGGGTTTGGGTAATTAAACACTAAACAAGATTAATTATGTGCCTCACCCATACTGTTAGTGCTTTCACAGGCTAAGGCTGGGATGAGAAGACTTGGTTGGTAAGATCATTTCCTTGTCCTCATGAAAGGTAAATGGTTCTGCTTGAGTCACACTATGGAGTGACGCCTTGAGATACACAGTCAGGAGAATCATAGATGGAGGTAGCACCTTGTGATAGGTTGTCTAGATAATCCATGTAAGGCCATGCGATGACACTCTCCTACAGTACCCATTTATTTTCCTGTGTTTGGTTGCCTCTGGGAGTGTTGTTTGTATTTTTTTGATGTTGTATTATGTTGGTGTTGTGTTAGCCTTGTCTGCTTGACCTTTGTTTGGTTGTGGGTCCTTTCTTGTCATCTCCTAGCATGGAGGGTGGTCCTTCAGGTCCATGTAATTGAGTGGAACGTGCTATGCACCCCATTGGGTTCCTAGGTTGTGTTCGTGATGCGAAAGTGGACATAGAGTTTCTAGAGCTTCACTTGGTTGAAGACTGTTCTACACTTTGTACCTTATTCTTCATTGATGTATTATTCTTGTACTTGATGTACTCTTCCCATTTGTATAAGGGAAGCATTATGTAATGTATTATTGTACCCATGATGTGTTGTATATGTGGAAATATGCTCCACAATTGTAATATTGAGCAATGAATTAAAATGTAATAAAACGATGTAAGTGTTTTTCATCTCTATTGACCATGGATGGTTGTATTTTATTTTCATGTAATCTTGGATTTCATTCACTATTGTTTTAGTAAGAGGTTAGGCTTCATAATGTCATCCTGTGTACCCTAGAGAACGTAGATGATTTTGTAAATGCATAATTGATTTTCATGTAATGTATGTACATGTTCATCTTATGTAATGTTTCACTATCAAAAAAAAATTGTGGTAATTTTGTTGTCCTTTGGGGTTAGCATGGTGGGGCATTACACCCTCTCTCTCTCCCTCTCCCTCAAGTCTCTCCCTCTCACTCCTCTCTCTCTCTCTCTTTATAATCCCTCAACCCTAATCCTTTAACCCTAATCTCTCAACCCTAAACCCTTAAACCCTAAACCCTCAACCCTTAGACCCTCTACCCTATACATTGGACCCTCAACCCAATACCCTCAATTCTCAGCCCTCTACCCTATACATTGGATCCTCAACTCTCATATATATTTATCCTTCCCTCCTCTTCTCTCCTCTCTCTCTCACTTCTCCCTCCATCTATCCCTCCCTCCAACCATCCCTCTCTACCCTAATCTATCAACCCTATACCCTTAACCCTTAAGCCCTTAAACCCTCAACCCTTAAACCCTAAACCCTCCACCCTCTTGACCCTTAAACCCTAAACCCTTAAACCCTCAACCCTCAACCCTATACATTGGATCCTCAACTCTCATCTATCTTTCTCCTTCCCTCCTCTTCTCTCCTCTCTATCTCAATTATCCCTCCATCTCCCTCCCTCCCTCCATCCTTCCCTCTCTATCGTAATCCCTCAATGATATACCCTCAAACCTTAAACCCTTAAAACCTAAACCCTTAAACCCTCAACCCTTATAACATAAACCCTTAAACCATCTACCCTCTACCCTCTTGACCATTAAATGTGAAACCCTTAAACCCTAAAACCTCAACTCTTAAACCCTCTACCCTCTACCCTCTTGACCAAATATCATAAACCCTCAACCTTTAATCCCTCAACCCTCAACCCTCAATCCCTAAACCCTCAACTTTCAACCCTTAATCCCTCAACCCTAATCCCTCAACCCTCAACACTTAAACCCCAATCCCTCAACCCTCAACACTTAAACCCTAATCCCTCAACCCTTGAACCCTTAAACCCTCTACCCTATACATTAAACCCTCTACCCTTAATTCTCAACCCTCTACCCTATACATTGGATCCTGAACCATAATCCCTCAACTCTATACCCTAAAACCTATATAGTCAACCCTATACCCTAAAATCCAAGCCCTAATCCCTCAACCCTTAAACCCTCAATCCTTAAACGATTAAACCCTCAACCCTCTACCCTATACATTAAACCCTCTATCCTATACATTGGAACCTCAACCCTAATCCCTTAACCCTATACCATCAACCCCTATCCCTCTCTCTCTATCTATATATCTATCTCACCTCTCTCTCCCTCCCTCTCTCCTACCATCTCTAATTGTCTCTATCTACCCTCTCCCTCTTTCTATGTACCTCTTGCTCAATCAATCCCTACCACCCTCTCTCTCTCTCTCCCTCAGCCCTTAATCTCCCACCCCCTCTCTCGGTCTCTCCCTCTGCATCCTACCAAGGTAACTCTCTCTCTATCCCTCCCACCCTACCTAGATAAGTCCCTCTCACTCCAACCCCCTCTCTCCCCCTCCCTCTCTCTCTCCCTCTCTCTCGGGTCTCTCCCTCCCAAACACTCTCCCTCTCTCAGGTCTCTCTCTCTCCATCTCTCTCAATCCCTCTCTCTTCCACTCCCTCTCTCTTGCACTCCCTATCTCTCAAGTCTATCCCTCTCACCCCCTCACACTCTCAAGTATCTCCTTCTAGCACCCTAGACTTACATAACTCTCTCTTTCTCTCCCCCTCTCTCTCTCCCCCCTCTCTCTCCCTCTCTCAAGTCTCTCTCTCTCATCCCTCCCATCCTACCTAGCTAAGTCCCTCTCACTCCAACCCCTTCTCTCCCACTCCCTCTCTCTTAGGTCTCTCCCTTCCACCCCCTCTCCCTCTCTCAGGTCTCTCTTACTACCTCTCTACCTCTCTCTCTCTCTTGGGTCTTTTCCCTCCCTCTCTCGCTCCCACCCTACCTAGACAACTCTCTCTCTCTCTTGAAATTCTCCCTCCCTCTAAAGACATACATACATATAAGCAAACATAAATACATACATATTGAAAAGTGGAAAATTGTTTCTTTTCTAGGGTTTAGGACCTCGAATGACAATCTTAACTAGCCCTGTCATTCAAGAACAAACCCTAGAGATCTCAATGCAAAGGAGAAAGAGATCTTGCAATAGGGTTGTCCTAGGGGATGAATGTAAACTAATGAGGGGTTCACCACCAAGTTAAGACTTGGAAAGACAACTAAAATGCAAGATGAAATGCTTAACCCTAATTTAATGCAAACTTTAACTAAATGACCTAAAAATGAAAATAAAATAGAATAACAAACTGTGAGATGAACTGTGTGCACATGTAAATTTGAAGTAGCCTTGGATGAGCTTAGAAATGTTGAAAAATATGAATTTTTGACCTACTAGGACTCATTTTCCAATCTGGATGAATCAGTCGCAGATCTAGGTTTCTGCACAAGAATAGGGTTTTGGAAAAAGGGTATTCGAATTTATAAAAATCCTGAAAAATCACCTGTAGTGGGACTCATTCACCACTTCTAGCAAATCAGTCCCATTTTGCTTTTTCAAGAATTCAAATTTTATATCTACACTTCAACACCTACTCTTTTCTCCCAAATTGATTTCCAGATCTGAATCTATTAAAATACCTACAAAATAGAATATAGACTGAATTTGCTTATGGGGGGTTTGTCTCAATAAAATCCTCAGTTTGGTAATTAAACCTTGATAGAAACAATGAAATGTGCATCTAAATAGGAATACAAACTCTAACCACAAGTGTGTCTAAGATTAGGAAATTTGAAATGCAATGCAACCCTATTCTAATGTGTAAGAATGAGATGCATGAATAGAATATGACAATGGATAACTCACTTTGAGAGATCTCTAATCACCCCGATGAGACCTATTGATTCTTGTACCTTCCTTAGGCTAAATGTAGAGTGATAATGGAGGATGGAATCACTTAGGAAACAAGTCATTAGGCTTGGCTTGATGGCTACTTGCATCTCCCCAACCTAGAATCCATCATGATTCACCATAGACAACCATGATCAACCCTTGAAAATGCTAGATATTGAATGAAAGTGAGATTGAAGACCTCCAAAAAGACTTTAAGGTTGCTCCAAGACTTCAACTTTGCTTCCTTTTGAAACTTGAATGCTCTTGTGAACTACTTGATATTAGGATGAATACTTGAATGCCTAGGGTGAAAATGAGTGAAAGAAACTTCTATTTATACTTGACTATGCAAGAATTCCCAAAATTACAACACTACAAGCCAACATCAGATCTAGGAGGATAAAATCCTGCCAAAATTTTGAATTAATTTTGATTTTGGACCACACGGGACTCATTCACCTAAGGTGGCAATGAGTCCCATTAGGCATAATTTATGGGACCATTTTTAAAAATGCTTAGAAAGGTGTGAAACCAAGTTCGGCACCCAAAAACCTAGGTGGGACTCATTCACCCAGGGTGGCGAATGAGTCCCAGATCACTAAATCTGGGCCACACAAGTTGAAAACACCTGAATTATGATTGGATATTGATTTGTGTCAGGATTATCCTTGAAAAGGTGCATTAAATGAGGCTTGTGGATGTAAAATAAGGCCAATTAAAGCATAAAGAAACCCAATTATTAATGGCAACCCTAGAAAAGTATGAAAACTCCAAATAAGATATGATTAAGGTACATTAAATGGTTAAAAAGAGGTTTATTAGGTTTAGTTAATTGATAAAACTTTAGAAAAATGTGAAAGTGTGTTACAACACTTTAGAAAGGTACCATTTAATTTCATTAGTTCACAATGGCCCAGGACCTTATGTGAGTGTTTTAAACACATTACAACACTAAGTCAAGGCATCATTAGGCTCAATTTTACAAGGGGGGCCCAAACAAATGTGAAAATGTTATTGACAACATTTTTCGACACTACACATATGTACATACACTCTTACATGCATACATACATACATATGTATACATATACATACACTAATACATACATATATACACTAAGACATACATACATAAATACATGTCATACAAGAATACATACAAATATATATACATAAATTTAACATATTAGCATTTAACACAAAGAAAGACATAATGTGAGCATGTTATAACACGCTCGTGTTATGTCTTGCTTAAGCAAGTATAGCACAAACACAAAAGACATGTCAAAACTATGAAATAACATGAGCACATTATAACGCACTCGCGTTATTTCTTGCTTTGGTAATCCCCAAGCCTTAGGCTTGGTATTTGCTTTGGAATACCAACCCAAAGGTTTGGAGTGCCTTCCTAACGTCCAAAGATGTTTTTTTGCAAATTCTACAATATTTCACATAACCGTGTTCATGCTAAGCATTAGGTTTGCACATGTTTCAAGGTTGAATAAATTGAACACCTAGGTAATGTTAGGCTCTCTTTTAGCTATCTAACAATGTAATTTTTTTCACATTTTGACAATGTTAAGCCTTTGATCTATAATTTATTTTGTTTGTGTCTTTTTTTTTGGCAAAAACTAATGTTTGGTATTTTTTTCTTTATAAATTAATTGTTCATCTAAATTTCAAATAAATTACATTTTTAGAAAGGAGAATCCATTCTACACATTAAAAAAATATATATTTTCAATTAGTTTAAAAATTTATAGGGGTAGCACGACTAGAATTATGTTGTTGAGGAAGTGTCCACTTTGAAAATTAGGAAAAACTCAAATATTCATTAAAAAATTATCAGAAAAATCAAGCATAAACTACATGTTGTTAGCTAATTTCTCATTGAAGTAATTTTAAATATACCAAAAAAAAGTTAACCATTTGAGGGAGCCACAAAATTTGCTATGTTATGTTTCTTGACAAAAATAGCACCAATTTATGTGGCTCCTTCTTTTGAACCCCTTAATCTCAACCATTTTTTTTTTTAAATAGCAGTTTAGAAAGTAGACTCGGAGCACTATGATCCTTGTTTTTGTTGCATCTAAATTTTTTGAGTGTAACTATCCTCAATTTCACGTCCAAGGTTAGTATTTCTTGATTTCAAAAAAAAAGTGGCCACCTAAGACCCCTTTTTGGCCCCCCATCTTTTGCACTTACCCTCATTCAATGCACCTATCAAATGAGGTGATATGCAAGTTCTGAACCCTGGAAGCATGTGGAAAAACCTCCATGAAAATGCTTCAAATCTAGCAATGTTGATGATTTCTCCCTTTATTTCATGCTTAGAAGACTTTCAAATAGACTCATCCAACGCCATGATGCAGCCTCCTTGAGTTCACTTTCAACAAAGATAGGAATCATAAAATCCCATGCAATGTAATGTTGTATTGTTAAAGAGATGTTTTCCTTATGTTCTTGGCACCTAGACTTAGAGTCCTCTATTTCTAATTTTCACTTAACTCAAACTTCCTTCTAACTTGGTGTGGAACAGATTCTTTCATTTACTTTTTTCATAACTCATTTGATTGAATTTCAAATAAGATCAAAATATTATTTAAACAAGTTATTTAAATAATATTAATGATTTTAATAAAAATGTACTACAAGAAGTAAGAAAGGAATACAAGAAAATAATATATTATATCTACCATATGTAGTCGAATTATTTACATAAGGAAATTTATGGTTATGATGCTTGTTGTAAATGTTTTTATTCTATGTGATGCATTCTTAACTTTTTGAAAGTGTTGCATGCTAATATGGCATACCATAAACCCTTTGATCATTCTCTTACTATAGTCATTGGGGTATAAATACAACACATAAGACTCTTGGCCTCCAAGCTTTCATCTACAATCCCTATTTTTGCCAACAATTATTTTAAATTATTGAAAGAAAATTTATTCGATCACAAGGGCGGCCAAGTATTCCTAGGTCAATTCCCTAGTTAGACCAACTTTACAATTGCGAAAAATGATGAAAGATAGCAATCTCAAGTAATGGACAATTTGTAAAAAAAATTATGCAAATTAGATTCATTTTAGTTTTTTAAATTAAAAGATTCCTATAATGAATGCTCTAGGAATTTGAATGATTGTAGGATGATTGGATGTTCAATTAATGCTAAAAAAATGTCTTCAAATATTAGGGCATAGCAATTTTTCACACAAATGCCTACCAATTTGACTCCCAATGGCTAGTGAGAGAAATGGGGTTTGAAAATTAAGATAAAATTAAAAATAATTTTAGGTCAAATCACCATCATGTGGTCCCTCTCACATATTATGGAAAAAACCATCACAACAAGTGTAAGATTTGGAGATTAGAGACGAATGCTCAAAATTGGACCAACAAATAATTAGAATATGTGAGAGTAAATGTAGATAGATCATGTATACAGGAAGGTAATCTGTACAAGGAGTAAAAGAAGATGGGCAAAGATTAAGAAAATAATCAAACTTATACAAATGTACATAACATATCACTATATAATTATTAAATCAAAATTCAGGTTTTCTTTACATAGAAGTTGTGTTTGAGCATTATTAAATCGCTTAAATTATGGTTAAATTGCAGTCATGGTATATACATGTATTATGCGAGCCACCAAACCTCAACCACATGTTTAGTTGTCTCTATATTCAACACAAATAAAATCATGATAAAATATATATAAAGAAGACATTTTTGATAGTTATGCCACATAAAATTAATTAAATGAGAAAGCTTTCCTAAATATCAAGTTTATAACCCTTAAAATTATACTTACCGAAATCAAATCAAAAATTATTTTATATAAAACTTCTAATTTATATGTTTCAATTAAATTAGTATGCTTATCTGGAATTGATGTGAGGCAAAAATCGAAGGCTACAAACTTAGCGAAAAATCAAAGTGGTTGGTAAATGGCCGTTTGAAATTCAAAAAGCAGAGCGGTTGGTAAATGACCGTTTTAGATTCAAACTTGTGAACTCCATCGGTGGAGGTGATTTGGCGTTCTGATCAGATATTGTTGTAAGTTGGGGCAATACAAGGCCATCCGCTTTCAGTAACTCCAATAGGAATATCCCATGGCAGAATAGATGGCAACGAACAAATCTCCAATCCTCTGTTCCCGAGCACCTGCACAAGCAACAAAGTTTGGGGACAAAATTCAGATTGAATCGAAATTGAATTCCCATAAATTCCCATAAATCAGTAAAAATTTAGATTCGTACAGAAAGACCAAATTCAATATGTTGGGCTTCTATTCTATAGAACAAATCTGTATTCAGATTCAGATTAGCATTATTAGCACTTATCTCCATGGATTGCGAAGCATAGAATGGAAATCCAAGATAACTTTCATTTAAGTTTATATGCAGGGGAGAAAGGCAGCGCAGGGTTGGTATATGAATACTTCGCCGAATACAATGCGGGTATGTGACCTCTGCTTTTAGATACTGTGTTGAATTTTAATTTTCATATCTCAACATTGCTTCCTTAGATGAAAACAGAACTTCTCAACCTTAAGAATTCCAGAATAGAAACATATATATGAAAATTTTAACACCAAATTTCAAGAGCAAGCAAAATTTTAGTGCCTAACATAATAGGGAGGGTTTCTACCTGCCCAACTCCCTTAATCACACCTCCAAACACCCTCATTCGCTCTCCTGCACTCTTCTTCTCCATTATCCTCTGAGGATGAAAAAATATGCCTTAGACTGCTTGAGATTGTCACAGGTCAATCCTCCTGCAAGAAATAGAGATCACCATGCCTCCATAATGGCATGGTCGGCCCAAATTCCATGCCCTGCAAATCATTAATGGGGATGTGACATAGCATAGAAAATCATTGATAATTCTGTAACTACTGGATTGGTAGCATAGCAAATAACAAAACCCATAGGGCTTGAAGCTTTAATCTCGTGAAAGAATTTCCATCAATAATTCAAATATGGAATTGCAGAACAGAGTTCATGTCGGAAGGACTGAGATGGGCTAATGGCGGCGTAGAGATCGACTGATCTTGAAATAACGAAGGCACCAATGTCGCTTGTTCGACTCCTATAGAGAGTATCCGACAATGCGTTGAAGCCTAGCGATGTGAAGAAGCTGAGTCGGCTGGTGATGAAATCCTTAAATCTGACAACTTTCGGTGTTTGGGGTAAATTGAAAGAGAAGAGCTCGAGAAGTTAAGGTCCAAGGAAAACGCAGCAGGGAAAAGACGTAAGTGCCATAAACTCTGTAATTTCCTTTACTAAAGATCGTAAACTGAATTTAAGCATCTATTATTAGATCTAATAAAACGATACAACACTTTTGCTTGGCATTGCAATTGTAGAATTGTTGTCAGTAGTAATCCTTAAATTTTGATTTTGCTTGAACCAAATTGTTAGATATGATTCAAAAGTTTTTTAACTCTGAGCTCTAATACCATATTAAAATTTCAATCACAGTAACTGATTTTCTAATGCTTAAATAAATATTAAATCAATCACACAAATAATTGAAAAACCTGAGACGAGGCATCTCTCTCCCACTGGAGTATCAATTTTTATTTTCTCTGATATACCTAAAAACCATAGATTCCATCAGTAAAAATATCCTAAATATTGCTCAAAATATGGAAGTTAAATCGCATTCACATTCAGCATAAAAATGAATGCGTTAAAACCCTACAAGAGTCTGTCCAAGCTCCAAAAGACTATCCGGTTTACTTGATCCCCCTCAATTAGGATAGAAGCCATAGAAAAGTTGCTCATTACTGAAAAGGGAAAAAAAAGACTCCTAGAAGTGAGGCATTGTTACAGCGCTCAAATGGCTAAGTGCCAAACTTTCTATGCCACTTCTTCAATTGAAGCTTGATGGGATGCGTTGGTAAAAGAGTTGAACTTCCATTGGAGTTACCACAGCTGGCAACAACCTCAATCTTTGAACCGCAATGCCTCTAGAGGGTCTAATGAGTAGCAATAACCCATGCTATTAGAAGCTTTTTAGATTTTAACATGTGTTGCATACATCTTATATTAATAGTCTTTTTGTGTATTTCTTATGTAATAACTTGATGATATAATCAGTCATAAGTACATTTTTTTTTTGGAAGTAGTAATTTTATGCAAGCATTGATATTAAGATTTTAGTTTTAGAATGTCTCTCTTCGCAATTCTATTATGCTTGCAGTAATTTTAACAGCTATGCTCAAATGTTTCCTTTTGGTCCTTGCTTACACTTTTTTGGCTAAAAGAGGAGAAACTTTTGCTAAAGTTAAATATATTTTCTTTCTATAGCAAGAAGATTGTGTCATGTGCATTTAGCCTTTAGGGTTTGTTAGAGTAACAAAGCATCTTTGGCTAGAGATATTTGTTGCAAGCTTTCTTAGTTGGAAACATACTTTTCAATCTAATATGGAAATTCAAATGACTTATAGATAGTCCAAATTGGTGCTTTCTATTTTATTTTTGTAGTGTTTTCAAAATTGGAGATGCATTTGACTTATTGTGTTTGTTTTAACAAGAAAACATCCAATACCTAACATGCAAACTAAACCAAAACTAACAAGATGGTAATGTGTAAGTGCATATCTACATATTTTGGATTGTTAAGGGTTTTCCTTTGATTCTTTATTATAAGAAATGCTTAATAAAAAACACACTAATCATTTTTGTAAAAAGTAGAACACAAGAAAAATGTGAAACAAATTTGAGCGGAACCATAAGAAAAAAAATCAAAATATGAAAAAATTATTTTCTAAATTAAAACTCCTAAGTACGTAGAAGTTCATATAGAATTTGCAAACTAGGGTCAAATAAGTTTAGGTAGAGTGGCTTGATATTGACCCACTCCCCATGAAAATGAGCATTTTTTTATAAGGGTGAAAAAACATATTCCTTTCTTAGTTGGAGGATTAATCTATGTACAATGAAGCCAATTGTATGTATTTTTTTAAGCTCGGAAGTTATTACTCTAAGGTCACACTGAACATAGGAGCACAAATAAATTTATTTATGTATATCTGCATTGGTCCAAATTTTTGAAATCATATATTTGTGTAATGGTGAAAATTATATACCTTGTTTTAAATTAATTTGATTTGCTTGTTTTAAATGTAAGGATAACTGTAAGTTATGCAATTTTTACTCACAACTAGCATGTAATCAAATTCTTACTTAATGCAATATGCATTCTTTCCAATTATTAGTTTTGATCCATGATTTGTAAGATTGATCTAAATTAATTATGTACTTTGTAGACATGAATATATGATTTGTAAATTAACTCAAGTGAATTATGTACTTTGTGGACATGAGCATAGAATGTGTTAATTTCAAATTCAAATTTAAACTCAACATAATCTTTCTCACTACTTCAACACTTATGTGTTTTGTAGACATGAGTATAGAATGTTTAATTATAATCTTTTAACTTTTCTAGGATCTTTCTCATATCATTCTTGCTTTATTCATTGTCTATATACATTTTTGTTTCTTTATCACTCTTTTAATATTACCTCTCTTTGTTCTTTATTTATCCTTGCATTTTGCTCTTGCTTTTTTCTTTCTTTTTTGTGTTAAATTATTTTGTTCTTTTATTTTTGTTTTTTCTCTCTCAAATTCTTATCCATTGTTCATTTGCTCTCTAGTTTACTTATTTTCTCATATTATATATTTTTCTATGCTTATCTCTTTCTTTCTATATCTTTTTCTTAGTGTTTTTTCTATTTGATTCTCACTTTTTCTCTCGTATTTATTCACTCCATCTCTATTTTTATCTTTCTATGTTTCTTCATCAATATTTGTTTTGTGTTATTCACTTTGTCACTTTTCCCTTTTTTTGAAAATATTTATCGAGCTATGTTGTTCATTCTCTCCTAAACCTTTTTATTTATGTTATTTTTTTTATATTTTTCAATCTTTGTTATTTCTCTATCTCCTTATGTGTGTCTATCTCTCCTCCATGTTTCATCATTTATTTTTCTCTTTTTATATTTATTTTTTCTTTAATAGGGTGTGTATTATTTTCACATTATTTATTTATTTATCTTTATTTTTTAATATCTATTTCTATTTATAACATCTTTTTTTTTGTATTTTTATCTTTTCTCCTTATTTTCTTTTTAAATTCTTTTTCGTTCCCCCCATGTCATTCTTTCTATTTTATCTCAACCTCTCTCACTCTTACCCTTCTTTCTTTCTTTCTTTTTTCTTATATTTCGTATTTATCAAAAGTTTCTTTTTTTTTTTATGTTTATATATTTTTTTCTTTTATTCTTCTTATATTTTTTCTTTCCTTTTCTTTCATACTATATGTCTCACTCGCATCTACCTTTATACCTCTTTTCTTTCTCTTTTGGCATAATCTATTTCCTTCTAATTTTCTTGTATTCTAGTTATCTCTCATTGTCTAAATATCTTTATTGTTTTTTAATGTTTATATTTCTTTTTTTCTTCTTTCCATATGTTTTTCTCTCTTTCTATATGGGTTGGACCTTAGAGCCTAGAATTTAAGTTTTTGACCCATAGACATTGATCTACACCCTAGCCTCATGGATTGCGGACCTTAGATTGATAAATATTTATCCTTTAGCCTAAACACTTAGATCCTAAACCTTTGATTTTTGAACCCTAAACCTTAGAGGCTATGCCTTATACGTGTGGACCCTAGACAAAGAAATATTAATATTTACCCTTTACCTTAAACTTGTGGACGAACCCTAGTGCTTAGGCTATGTTGCTAGTTATTTGACTTTAGAGACATTAGATCCCAAGAACCTAGGCATTAAACCTTAGACCTCTAAGCTTCAAACTTCAATCTTGAACCTTGGATTGTTAGATGATTAGAGCTTGGATCCAAGACCATATATACTAGACTATGGATCACATAATTTAAACACTAGATTATCTTTCTATCACTCCTTTCATTCCTTTTTTGGTGTTTCTCTTTCATTTATTCTTTCCATCTTTCCTGATTTGTTTATTTGTTTATTTTCCTATCTTTTGTCACTTTCTTTCTCTCTTTTTTCTTCTTCCTTTCTTTTCTTTTTCTTTTTTCTCTCTCCTTTTATTTTCCTTTCTTCTTTTCTTGTTATTTTTTATTTTTCTAAAATTTTACTTTCCTTCTTTACATTGTTCATCCCTCTTTTTATTTATTTTTATTATCTCTATCTTTCTCCCTTTGTTTCTTTCTTCCTTTTTTTGAGATTTTTTCACCTTCTTTCACTCTTTTTCTCTTCTTCCATTCTTTTCTTTATCATTCTTTCTTTTCTTTCCTCTTTTTTCATTCTTCTTTTGTGTGTCTCTCACCCCAGCATGGCACCCATTCTCGACCCCAACTTGGTAAAATGTAAGACCAAGGTAAGGTAGGTTAGGTGTTGGGTTGGGTCATAGGGATACCCTTGAATCAACAAAAAAAGAAGAAAGAGAAGTCCATACCTTTTTATTATCTTTGAAAGGAGTCTCTCATCCTAGCATGACACCAATTCTCGACCCCAACTTGGAAAAATGTAAGACCAAGGTAAGGTGGGTTAGGCATTTGGTAGGGTTGTAGTGATACCTTTGAGCCAACAAAAATTTGTACTTTATTTCTTTGTATTATTTTTCCCTCTTTGTTTTTATGTCTTTCTCCATCTAACTATCTTTCTATTTAAATTCATCACCTTTTTTTTCTTTGATTTCTCTAGTGTTTTTAATTTTCCTCTCATTTTATTAAACTCCTTTTCTTGGTTCAATTGTCTCCTTTCCTTTTTCTTTTTTCTTCTTCCACTCTCAATGCCTTTTTAATTTCCTTATATTTCTATTTCATCATTTTCCCCCTTATTTGTTGTCTCTTACTTTATATTTATTATATTCTTTTTATACCTATTAATCTCATTCATTGTCTATGTACCTCTCATTTTCTTTATCACTCCTTTAATATTACTTCTCTTTGTTCTCTATTTCTCTTTGTGTTTTTCTCTCTTGCTTTTTTCATTCTTTATCTCATTCATACATAGCCATACGTGTACTCATTGATTCATATTCATTCTTCTTAAACTTTCTTAACATCTCATTTATGTAATTGTTCTAAGAAATGAATGTACCTTTATCTGATTGAGAGATTTGTAAACTAAAAAAAAAGTATATCACACCAAACATTGACATTTAAAATTCTTTATGCATAGCATCCTGGAACCCTTTGCACATAGCATCACTACTACCTCCAAATATAATGTCATCAACATAAACAACAACAATTAGTAGTTAATCACTTGTTTTTATATGAGTTATTGTCTTAGCCTCAAGGTCACAATTTTGGAAAAAGTCTTATATATAGAGTTCCAAAGGTTGATAGGTCTAAAGTTAGAAAAGGAATTTGCACCCACCTTTATGAGGATAGCAATAATAAATATAGAATTTGATTCCTTTAACACCCTTTCACCGCCAAAGAACTCCCTAGACGAAATAATAATATTATTACTAACAATGTCCCAATATATCAAGAAGAAAAAGTGTGGGAAGTCATCTAGGCTAGGAGTATTGTTACCTTCAAAGGATAAGGTTGAAAATTTGGGTTATTCCTCCATCATGGGCTTATTAATCACTCTAATATCATGCTCATCATTCAATCTTAGAATCTCCTCAAGAATACCTTATTGAGTTAACAAGTCAATGTCATTGTTATCAAATAGAAGGATAGATAAAAATCATATAGCTTTAATTCTCATCTCATTTTACCTTAAATTAGGCATGCCATCAATTCAAATATATTTAATTCTATTAGAACCTCTATTATTGAGATTTGTTAAGTGAAATAATTTGGAGTTTCAGTTTCATTGCTTAAGCAAAATTTCTTTAGAACATCACCTCCAAAATTAATCCTCCTTAGACATACGACATCACAACTATATCCATCTCCTTCTCTTAATTGGATTTCTTCTTGAACCCTATCCAAATATAGCTTCATCTTTATTATTAAATATATGTCCAAATGTGGTCTTGTTCCAAATGTTAATATTATTCTTCATATGGTTAAGTTGTTTGGCTATCATGTACATTAAAGAAGCCTCTTTGATGATCCACCATTCCTTGATTTTATTTTCAAGATATGAGTGATAAGTTCAAATTTCCTTAAATCTAAAGGAAAATCCTTTTCTCTTTCCCAACTTCTCCATATAAAACATAATAAGGGAGCGAGATGAGTAAATCCTAATAAGGGAAAATAGGGAGCAACAATAGAAGGAAAACTAGTTAGGGTAAATTAAGGTTCAATCTAGTCTTATCTAGATGAGAGAATTACTAACCTATCAATTTGACTAGGTGAAGTTCCCTTCTTCCAATTCTAAATAGACCAAATAAATGCCATGAATAAAATCAACTAAATCATCTCTACTATTTGAGGATATCATAGATTCTCCTTTCTTCTAATTATTTTTTGAATTAGCATTGAAATATCTCATAAAATACCATTTGACATTAGAATATAATCTTCTAAAGATAACAAGACTAATCAAAATTTTCTTCCTCACATGTCTTGTATTAGGGGCATATATATTAGAAGGGGTCCACAAGAAACTTTCTCTTTTGTTATAAAAGACAATGGTAATGTGCTTAAGATCATCACACATCATCTAGTACCATCCAACAAGTCCAAGTTCCAAAAAGTGGCAATACATCTAGAGGCTTCATCAACATCAGACCCAGGACATCTACCATCTTTAAAATATTTTATTTTATTTTGAGAAATTAAGTCTAGTTTATGTTGTCAAGCAAGGTTATTTATAAGGTCATATTTATGTGGATTATTTAGCCCTCTGATATTCCATGAGAAATATTCATATTTTAAGTTTGGGGTTTCTCATCAAACACATGACCATAATAGTCTATAAGTTTCCATTAGCTAGATTATTTTTAGCATCCCTTTCCCTTGAACTTCTAACTAATAATCTTCTATAATTTTAGGGTTTGCATCACAATCCATTGATTTTTTGTTCCTAGTCTACATTCTATACTTGGTATCCAATATTTTTTCCTTATTCTTTATCCCCTCCAAGGGGTAAGCAAGGTGGGTTTTCCTCGTATTAATTGTTTTATCTTTATTGAATAGAATTTATTCCTTATCCAAGCCCTCAAAAATAATTTCATTATTTTCTTCCATTGATCCTTCTTTTCTTATACTTTCTTCTTGAACTAGAGGACTCAATTGTATCTCCTTGAATAAATCATCCTTTTATGTTAAATCAGTGTCATCCTAGGGGGAATGTGACACATTTCCTTCACTCACTTGTAGTTTCTTAACATATCGTTCATCAACCACCTATGGTTCTTCCATTTCCATTTTTTCCTTTGATGTTAAGTCCTCCTTTGATATTAAAACAACATCATCTTAGTGAGAATGTGATATATTCCCTTTATTCGCCTATATGTTATTATAACACATTCATGTTATAATGCACATATATTTTATTTGAAGTTTCTTTTAGAATTGCAACCTTAGGCTTGGTCTTGTGTTGGATATTCAATCCAAAAGGTTGGACCTACATGTAAGGTTCTCAAGATATGTGGTTTTCATAAAATATTAAAACCAACCAAATATTGAGCACACTCTCCATCAAGTTTGCACATTTTAAGATATTGTTTGAAAAATTCCCATTCTTATAGCTCTCTCTTACCTTTCTAATGATGTAATGTTTTATACAATTCAAATACATTAAGATTTTGTTCTTCAATTACCCTTTCAAGTGTCTTCAATTTTCACAAAAAATTTATGCGTACCTTTTTTGTTTCATTTTATCTTCTTGTCGATATTTAAAATAAATAACAATTTTCTATTCTAGACTCAATTATATACACAATTAAAAAAATATTTCAATTGGTTTTCTGAAAATTAAGGAGGAAGCATACTCAATTTTTTATTTTTCAATATGTGACCACTTTGACAATTAGTAAAAAATAATGTAAGCATTAAAAACAACAAAAAAATAAAGTAATGTTTTTATTAAGATAAGTTGGATTTTAAGGGACAATAAACCCTATACATTAGAAATAATAACACAAAGCTAATGCATGAATTTTCCAAAATGGACAAACATAATACAACTACAACTAAGTTGTCAAGAAAAGAAAAAAAACAACCAAGTTGCCAAGCAAAAGATAGTATCCAAGGATCCAACCTAAGCAATTCAACTAAAGAGTCAAAAGAGTTTATAATCAAGTGATCGTTGTGAGAATTATTTCACCACATAGATGCACCCTTGTGTTTGGAGAGTGGACAATTAAAAGCCAAGTGATTGATGGTAAAATATCATATACATCTAAAGGGAAGACCCTCATAATAAAGAAATTGAGGTTAAGGCATATCCCCTACAATCAAAATAATATCCCCATGAAGTGCCTTGTATATATCAATGTCCACCATAATATGGGCTTATATAGAGTGACCCATGAAAAAAGTAGTAGATTCAACCTCCAAGGGGTGACCAATTGCATTGCTAATGGCCTCATAGTAGGAGTCTCCCTAGAACTAGAGAGGAAGATTTAGTAGCCCAACCTAAATTGGTCTAATATTGAGAGGTTTCAAGAGGGGGTTGAAGGAGAAAGACCAAGGCTTGATTAAGAGGGAGCGCTCTCTCCACATCCATATCCCATTGTCAAGCACCAAATCCCTATCCTTTAAAGAGTCAAAGTTGCTATGAATAAATCCATAGCACAAGCATATAACTCAATCTTGCTAGCAATGGGAGGATTCAAAGATTCTTGAACCCAATTATGTAAATTAGAAAGAGAAAGACATAAATTTTTAAATTTGTAAAACAAACCCCAAAAAATATTTTTTTTAAAAAATCATTTTTTATCATATCTTATATGCAAACCAGGATAAGGGAGGTTTGAGAGCAGGGAAGAGGCCAATATTTTTGTGTGAAATTTTACCTAAATTATGTAATGTCAACTAGTTGTTCATTAAAGAAATTTATGAAATACTTAAAAATTAACGTTTTAAGTGAAACACACTTGATGTGATGTTATATTTTTCTAAAAAAATAAGACCACTTTGTATGCTCCCCCTATTTGACTCTCTTAACCTCCACTATATTTTTTAAAATAGTAGTTTAGAAACTATATTTTGAGCACTAGTAATCTTGTTCTTATAATTTTAAAATTTTGAGCATGAGTATTGTGAATTACTCAAAGATTAGTTTGAGTTGATTTCACAAAGAAAAGGTGGCCACTTTTCACTCCATTTTGTCTCATTTCCATAAAGGTGAATGTGATGTGTGTAAATATGTGTAAACAATAAGCATTAAGGGATATATGTAAGATGAAGTGTCGTGTGACTTTAATGGAGGATTAAAAAGATAAAAAATGATGGTCACAAATGACAAAAAAGAAAGTGGTAGACTTCATATTTAATAGCGATCTCAATGATCGAGGCTTTTAGATTTTGATGGTTTGATAAGGGTTTCTATGGATTGGGATAAGGGAGTTGAAAGGGATAGGATGTGACAATGGAGATAGGGAAGGAAAATCATGATGATAACACAACTCATTGAAACAAGGGAGACTCCATAGCTTTAGATTTGTAATGCTAGCTTTGCTACTTTCTCGCCTAGATAATGTACCTCCTATTTTCCTTTTAGAGTGGAGAGAAGAACAAAGTTTTCTTTGGGTGGATATAGGAACTAATTTTTCATAGTGATATCTAATTTCCTAATGCCTAATGAGTGAAAATTGGAGTAAAGTGGGATTACATATCTGTAGACATCCAAATTTGACCACTTGCATATGGTCAAACTCATCTCCTTATTCATCCCTTTACTTGTCTATTTCATTTTCTTTGTTGGTATTAATTAAATCACTCATCTAATTAATAATCCATTGTATGTATAAGGTTCCTAAAGTATTTAAATTCAATAATTAAATACTTTTACATTTTACTTCTTTCCTCTCTAAATTAAATAAATACATCACTTTATTTAATTTAGTCAAGTGACCTCCTTGAATTTAACTCAATTTTTAATTCCTCCTTTTCTCTCTCATTTTTTCATCCTCCATAACCCTCTTCTAATCCGGATTAATTTAATTAATTCTGGATTAGGATGTGCACACATTAATTAAAAAATTAATGTCACATCCTCACATCTTCCAATTTCTTTTTGATCTTTCATTAATCCTCCTAATCATCTGTTTGCACAACCTTAATCAAATTCATTAGACACATTTAGCATGCCTTTTTAGTCAACCTTTTCATTTACCTTTCTTAGCATTGACCCTCTTTCCCATGTGAATTTAAAATTCACATTTATTCCTCCTAGAATCCCCTTTTCCCATACATCTTCTAGAATCTTTGACTTATCACATCAAGTCACATGTGGACAAGTGCTTCCCTTTTTGGAACCTTGTCTCATCCATGAGATTCTTCCAAGCATGTGAATTTTTAATTCACATTTATTTTCCCAACTACTTTCCCATTCCCCATGGAGATTTTTGAGGAATTCTAAAATTCCTCAAAAGTCATTTTCATTCTCACTTGGGGACAAGAAGTTCCTTTTTGAGGAACTATTTTCATACCCTAAGGTACTTGCAAGGTACTTGTCTTTCCTCCACATCACTTTTTCTTATTCCTTCTCACTTACACATCATTACTTCTTAAGTGACATCACATTCCACATGTGTCAAGATGTGAGAGTTTGTGAGTCATAAACTCACCATAGCCCTTCATCTTGGCCTTGTTGGTTTAATCTCAACGATTGAATTCTCTAGAAAATTCAAACTCTTCTATAAATACCCCCTATTTTATCTCATTTAGGGACTTCTGCATTTGATACCAAACTCTTTCCATTTTTCCATTTGAAGCCATACTTAGCCAATTCACATATTTTTCCTTCATCATAATACTTGAATCCATTATTATCACACTTTCAAAGTCATCTTGCATCCCATATTGCATCTTCATCTTATTTTCCATACAAGGATCATATACAACATTGAAGATCGAAGGGCCAACCAGGGAACAACTTGACAAGGTATAATCATTTCATTCCATCTTCTTTGTTCAAGTTCAATGTTTTGCCCAATCTTGAGGTGTTAGGTGTTCTTCATTGTTTCTTGCATTCTTGTTGTTGTTGCACGTTTAGAAACAAGGATTCTCACCTAATCACAATATCAACCTACACTAAGTTTTAGGCTTTGGGACTAACAAGAATGTGATTACAGTGAGATCAAATATTAATAGGGAAACTCCCTTGTTTGGACCTCCCTCCTATTCTATCTTTGAATGGTATGAGGCATTTGTCACCCCTAACCTCTAAAGTTTGACATTTCCAACCACAAAATTTTAGCAAAACTTCCTCTTAAACTTTGAGGCCCAACAAGTCCAACCATTTTTCATCAATTTTCCTTGACTTGCCAAAATAGCTTAGATGGCCATGTGGTTTTCCTTAAAAAACCCTAAGATAACAAAAAGTATTGAAAATGGACAATGTAATATTCTTCACCACCCAAGGAACTTTGAGCATGGTTTTGGCACATGATTCAAGTGGTTTCAATATAAGTTTACAGAAAAGGGGTTAAGGCTTCCATTTTAGCTTGTTTTAACCATGTGTTTACCAAAAAAACTTATATTCAATTGGAGTGCATGGGTTTATTCCAAAATGGTGCCATGACCATGCCGAATTTAATGCAACGAATCATATTTATTAGAATGATGATTTTAGCACCATTGCAAATAGTTTTTCAACAAATTTTATAAATTTTTCAGTTGTGTTGCATGTGGATTGTGGATTTTAGCACCATATTCCCTCATATATTTTTTTGAAGACATCTTTCCAATCGAAGTCAAGGTCCCATCATTGATAATTTCTCTGAAGAACCTTATCAGTGAGGAAGACACCTGTGTTACAAGGCTTGCCCAGCTAGAATTACTTGATGAAAGATGGATCAAAGCTTTTTTTCACCTTCAAGCTTATCAAAACCATCTCAAACACAGCTACAACAAGAAGTTTCATCCTTGTCAGTTCCATGTTGGTGACCTTATCCTTAAAGAGAACCAGCCAACCCAGCAGGACCAAGATAAAAAAGGAAAGTTTGAAGCAAAGTGGTTGGGCCCCTATATCATCACCGCAAAGAATGGCTCTGGGGCATACAAAATCACCACCCTTGAAGGAGAGCCCCTAGAAGAGCCTTTTAACAACATGCATCTAAAAAAAAATTATACCTAAGTTCACTTGGTGACCCTATCTACACAAAATCCAAAAATCCAAAAAAAACAAAAAAAAGTAAAAAAATGCAAAAATAGTAAAGAGAAATAAAATTGTCCTATGGTGAAAACCACCCTTGGTGATGCCTTAGATAAGTGTGGGTGGTGAAAACCTGGTAATAGGCATCATCTGTAGAGAGCTTAATCATTATCTACCTTGTGTCCTAGTTACTTTATGACTTTGTCCATCATATTCTAGCATCCTCTCCCATCCCATCCTTGGTCGCTTGGTATATATTTTGGTTGAACATTGGACAATCCACATTGGCTATCTGTCATCCTGAGCTTTTTTATCCTAATATGGGCTCGTGTCATTTTTCCGTTTTTCAGTCAATTTGTGTCATCATCTAGGATCATACATCGTGTCGGTCTTCATCTAGGCCTCATCCTGTCACATCGGTCTTTCATCCTAAATCGAACTACGTTGCCCCTACGCTTTTACGTAGGAAAGGATGACCATTTGATCCACCCCTGGGGAATTTTGATCATCCTGTGATGGTCATCCATCATCTATCTTCATCATCCCTTTTCACTTTTATCCACAGTTGGTTGTCGTTTGTCTTTTCCAAACTATGTTGCCCCTGCATTTTCGCATAGGAAAGGTCGATCTTTTGATCCACCCCCAGGGATTTATTTTGCTTTCCTTTTCTTTTACTTTGCTTTGTTTGTTTTCATCTCATTAGTCTCCATTAGTCCTCTTTCCACTTTTATCCATGGTCTTTTCTTGAACTACGAGGGATCTTTGCTTTCACATAGGCAAGGTTAATATTTGATCAACCCTCGAGCCCCTAGGTCTTTAGGGTGTGTTAGTCATGTGTCAGTATTTTGTCTGGTCTCTTGTGTTGTATTTTCAAGAGTGCCCTTATCTAGTTGGTTCTTCACAAACAAGATCCTCTAGTGTCAAAATATTTGGTTAATGACAAAAATCTTGTGTCACCTAGGTCATCTTAGTTTAGTATACATCATCGGTCTCAATAGGATGCATCCTTCCTAACAGACCTCATCAACCCCATCCATCCTTGTGATCCTATAGAAAAGGATGTTTTAATTTGATTGTGATCTTTTAATGATTTTGGATTTTGTTTATTATTTGAGCTTCCTATTACAACTAGTCAAGGCCGCTATAATCTATCATATAATGGTTTGTTTTGATGGGTTAATATAGGGGCAATATTTTGATAGTTTATTGTTGTTGTATGCTAGGTCATTCCCACGTACTACCCATCAGGGTCTTCAAGATTGTGTTTTACGTTGGGGACATCCCTTTGTTCTTGTGGTCATCTCAATACTTGGCCTGACCAAGGTAGTGGGATAACCTTGTTTGTGGTGTTTGTTTTATGCATTAGATGCTAACTTGCCATGGTTTCATATACCCTGGTAGCTGGTGTCTTATGCTATAGCAAAAATGAATGCTCCAAAGATGGAAAATTGTATTCATGATTGCATTTCACTTCATTGCATGTATCCTTCATCCATTCTTGTTCCTAACCCATGACGTAGGATTTTGGTTGTGCAAACTTTGATTCTTTTCCCCTTTTTTCTTCTTAGGATACTAATGGTTCTTAACAGGTGTAGTATCACACCCACACTACACCTACCATCTACCCACATTCCCATGCAAGTCCTTATTGATACTTATGTTTGCATTGCATTTCGTGGAGGAGTCCATTTTCCATTCATATTGCATGTTACATCATAGGTCTAGTATACTTTATCCCATATGCATAATAGACTGGCTAGATTCAACATCTTAGGTTCATTTTAATCCATACATTTCCATATTAACATTTACACATTACATGCATCACCACCTGCAAAATACATTGTTAGGTCCATAATAATTACATATCATACCAAACATTCATCCCATCCTATGTCATGAACATTAATACATCATATACCCAATGACATCAACATAAATAAATCATCATCAACATTGTGCATAATCAAATCATCCACATAAATAAATCATCATCAACATCGTGCATAATCAAATCATCCACATAAATAAATCATCAACATCATGCATAATAAAATCAACCACATAAGCATAAATCATCATACACATGTGCATACATTACATGATCCATCATAAGAGCATAAAAACATATTCATATGCATAACATAAATCATCCATCACATAAACATAATGCATAGTGTCAATAAGGACTATCACATATCATAATCAAAAAAATACAATGTCCATCTCATCATAATGTCTAAAACATAATCAAATACATATCCATCGTATATATCATCAAATAAAGTAAAAATATATGGATGTATATCACATTTGATCTCTGCTGATATGTACTAAGTCTCCATCCTGCACCTGTCAATAAAACATGTATCCTATCACCTGCTCTCTACTTGCTCTAGTGTGAGCTACCCACGTCTAATCTCTGAGGAGAATCGGGAATTGGCCCTCTACGTGTTGGAGTCCTCTAATAATCACAAGTCGGAGTCCCCTGATAATCACTATAGCAAGGACGAGTCAGTTGAAATTCATTATACCCTCTGGTACATGTCCCTAATGACTGGGATGGTGTCGACATCTAAGGTACCTGCCTAACATAGTGCATTGTGTGCTACACTAGATCTGGAACTACCTGCTCATAAGCACACCTCTAGTAAGTCGCCTTCTCAATATAATCATCTCTTTGCCCAGCCTAATATCTAGCGGCATTCCGCTCATGCCTATATCTATCTCGATTCACACTAATGGATCTCCTCTCCTACCCCCATGCCTCTTGTGCCAACCTCAGCTATTGTACCTACTCTGTGACCCTGTCCCTCTCAGCCTATGTAGTCTGTAGCTATGCCTACAATCCCTGTATGCATGCTCCTGCCTCCCCACCCTCAACCTGTACTTCCTACACCTAAGCCACTATTGCATCCCTCTCTCCCTACAACATCTACATCTGCACCTCTACGACATCTCTCTCACTCAGTGCGACTTGTGCCCAAGCCACCACTACATCCCTATCTCTTTGTAATGCCTATAGTCTCAACTTTACTAAATCTCGCTCTCTCCGAAGAGTCGATACCTATGACACTACCTCATCTCTCTCTCTCTAAAGAGATTGTGCATGTGCCTCTGCCACCTCCCACTCACTCTACAACACCTGAACTCGTGCCTAAGCTACACCCCTCTCTGCCTCCATGGCTTGTGCCCATGCCTGTGCTACGTCTCTCTTTGCCTGCATCACGCGTACCTAACCCCTCATCTCATCCTCTCTCTCCTATATAAACCCCATATCTTTGAATGTTTGCTCTAAATAATACACTCTTTCTGAGAGCTTATCTCGCTCCTGCCATAGATCTGCTCTCTCTCCATATCCGCTCTTCCTGCCTCCACATCTCCTGTTTCCTCCACCCCAATCTCTGTAGGCCCCTACCCTATCCTTGCTCCATATCTCCCTCTCCTATAGCCTGTCGTACCACCTCCTCTACCACTAGATGGTCCCTCTACTATCTCATTGCCTCTCCATCCTCATGCTCCCTAGCAACCTCTGCCCACAACCTATCTATCTCTGTGAGTAGATCGATCACCTCATCTCATGATTAATATCTCTTTCTCTGTAGACTCCTCTCCATCTTAGTCACTACCGTGGCAAGATCTGAGTAATCCCTCTTTCCCCTAACAAGTCATGCCTATAGCTCACTCACCTCTACCTCTAATCTACTCCACTCTACCTTTGACCGCTGTAGCTGCTGCTCAATGAGCCGCAATCTCTCCAAGGCCCCTCTCTTGTAGGTGGAACCATAGATAGTGGAGGGATATCATGTACCTCCATGTCAATGTTCATCACATCTGGCCCCTCCTGCTCATCCTCCCCCTCTACTACTGCCTCATCCACATCAATCACCACTAGGGCTCTCCTCCTCTGCCCTGTCATCCTCTCCCACTCTCTAGTGGTCTCAGCCTCCTATCTCTACCTCTGGTGGCCTACTGTGGCTATGCTAGCCTCTTGTCTCCTCTCCCTTCGTGCCTCTATCCCCTATCCTGCTAGTCTGCAGCCCTCGCCTCCTCCCCTCCCCCCTCTACTCCATCCCCTCCTCAGACTCTTCGCCATCATCTCCTCCTCCTGGCCACCCTCGCCAACTCTCTCGCTGCTCCAGCCACCCCCTATCCTCCTCCATGTTGTCCTCCTCTCTACTATCCTCACGAGCATTGTCTCCTCCTCTAAGCTGCTAGTCGTCCCTTATCCTTTGATCCAAACCCTAATGCCTCCTCAATTAGCACCATTGGAGTAATCCACTGCGGCAAATGTTGACAAAACCACTAGGCATACCGAGTTGTCGTCCCTACATCTCTCAGCCCAACTCCCCTACCTGGATAAGTGACTAACTACAATGTCTCCCACTCCTCCCTCACAGACTCAAGCTCAATCTCCTCTCCCCATGGCTGCTCACATGAAATCTATCGAAACATCTCTCAAGCCTATGGAATATCCTATCTCACCCCAAATTTTCTCATCACCCGATCTGGTCTATATAACTCAACTATACGTGCATCTTTCTCGATAATATAGCACTAGGTGTAGAAATAATCCTTATGTATAACCTCCTCATCGCTCCATCCCCTGAACTGTCACAGCATGTATGGTTGCCACACTATCGTTTTCTCTGGAAACTCATCAAATAGTCTCCTCCATGCATCCAAGTTTTCGAATCCCTTATAGCACAGTTGTGCGAACCCCAACCTTGGTACCTACAAAAAAAAGAGAATAAACACCTCAAGTTAGATATTGCAAGCCAAAACAAGGATTCCCTGTGAAATCCATTTACAAATTTAAGAATAGGAAATAAAACAATGAAGAACACAATAGAAATGATAAACTAGATGGAATCCTAATTTAAATATGCAAACTCATTATCCCATGGGGGAATTGGTGCCAATTTGATGTGAAAATTGGCCCTTTCCCAATTCCTATGATGAAATCTTGATATGTTGAAGATGATCTTGATCCACTTTGATGAAAGATGAGAACTCCAAGCCAAATCTGCAAAAAGCCTAACTAAGAACTCAATGATGGATGGAAATGGCTAAATATTTTAGCATAATAACTTTGCAATGTTTGTGGATGATGAAATGAGGATATGAGCTCTTTATTTATAGAATTCTAAGATGGATGAATGTCCAAATTTGAGCAATGTGGGACTAACATTCATCCAATGATATGATGCCACTTGTCAAGCTATGAATGGATGATGGATGTGCAAGATTTGGAGTTTGTGCCAATAAATGCCAATATTTGAAATTCAAATTTGTTGAAATGGCATGCAAGAGGGAAGGGAAAATGCAATAAATGCCACTTGGCTCAAGGCAAAGGACATGTAAGAGATTTTAATGCTTTGTTGGATGTACATGTTGACTTGGAATTTTTGAATTCAAATTGAGAGAATATTCCAAAAGATGCCTTGTGAGGAAAATAGAGATTTAATAAATGAATTAAATCTATTTTCATGTGCAACTTGCATTATCTAGAAGATGTGGCATGGAATGAGGTTAAATTAATCAAGGGTTAATTAATTTAACAGGAGGGGTTAGATGATGTGACCTATTTGACTCAATTTTATGGATTTAATTTTTTCAAATAAGAGAGGAATATGATAATAGGCTAATTAAATAAGGATTTGGATTTATTTAATTAAAAGGGATGGTGTTAGATTAAATCAAATAAGGTTTTAATTTATTTAATTTAATGGATAGACTTTAGAGATTTAATCAAATGAATTGATTATTTAACTAAATAGGGATAATTAGATCAGATGGATTGATTTAATTAATAGAAGGAATTGACTTAATCAGATAAAATGATTTATTCAATTAAGGGATGAAAATTGATGAATTTAATCAGATAGGAGGATTTGATTAAATGGTTAGACCAAGGGATGATTCAGGAAGAAACAATGCTAGTAAGTCAGGATCAGATGCACGATGTCAATCAGTATATTTTATGTGTCTACAGCAGAATCACCCCAGCCTCTGTCCCCCACCCCTAGGCTACCAGTGCTTTGCCATCCTCCTCCCCTCTTCTCACCACAACCAGCCTAGAAATCTTGATATGCTCCTAGGACCATACCTGTAGTAGTGTGACGTGTGTCACACTCAATACCTCTTGATAACATATCACATGCATATCCCTGTATAACTATGCTAATAGACAAGTCTCCCATGTAAACTGCCCCTCTCGGCCCTTAACAATGTGTCGAATTACCTCCAGAAACCTGAGATGTAGGAACTGACTGCTCCTGTCCGAAATCAAGATCCCACTAATCAATCCCACTAGATATAGGGACAATGCTAGAACCCTATAGGAAAGACACCTTTCCACATCTAGTTGTTTCCATTGTATCGATAGTTCATCTCTGTCGAACACAACCCCCATGGACTCGTCCAGTGCCTCCCCCTCCACTTTACACTAGTTGACCAAGAGCCCCACTATGAGGGGCCTTACAATCCTCCATACATCCTCTAAGGTCACTGTCATCTCTTCTGTCAGCAGATGAAATGATGATGTAGCTGAATCCCAACGCTCTATCAATGATGTCAACATGGTCATGTGTGCCTTAATAGTCAGGTACGATATCATGTGCAATAGTCATGCCTACACTAGTGCCTCATGATCTATGTCATTCATGGCCGCTATACAAACCTTCAACACCTCTGACCACCTCTCACACATCCACACCCTATCAAAGTCCTACATCCATGTCATGCAAACTGTGTTAGTAATTCTCTCTCATTTCCTCTTTTTCTCTTTCTTTTTCCCCTTTTTTTTCTCTCTGGTCCAGGGTTCCCTTTCCCATATTTGCTCACCCTCTCCTACCTTTTCCTTCTCCCTCCACTTGTCAGTCCCGCCTAGCTTGGGGCGGACCCACCTCGACTACGAGCAAACTCGCCCCGGCCGCAAGCAGACCCGCCCCCAACCATGGGCGGATCCACCCCGACTGCAGGCAGACCCGCCCGGTAGTGGGTGGACCCACCCGGCCTAGGGTGAACCATCCCAGGCTGTGAGCGGATCCGCCCTACTGCAGGAGGACCTGCCTAGCCTAGGGCGGACCCGCCCAGGCTGTGAGCGAACCCACCCCGCCAATGGGTGGACCCGCCCCGCCGATGGGCGAATCCACTGTTCAGAGGGCGAGTACACCCCTTTGCAGGGCCCCGACCACCTTTTTCCTATCTTTTTCCCTTGGGCGTACTTGTCCTATATTGGGGCATGTCTGCTCCTCCCGTTTGCCAATTTTTGTTTGGCAAACTCCTCTTTTTTCCCATTGCCTTTACTAGGCAATTTTACCCACCCCTTCAACAACATTGAACTTTCGCCGACTACCCATTTGTTCTAATCTCCGCACCACCCAAACCCATGTTTTCAAATTTCACTTAAACTTCCAAAAAATGCTAAAAATCACAAAGTTGGGTTTAGGATTAACCTAGCGTGGAATGGTGCACTCACTATAGAACTATCACACCTTGTCCACCCAGTGGATAATATCAGTGTCATAATTGTCTGACATCGTGCCCTCTTGTCCTCTCCCTCTCTTCTCCTCCCTTTCTTCCTTAACTAACAATTGTTTAATTGAGGAGAGCTAATTCCTAAAATTACCTTATATAACTTTCCCCCCTTTTTACCTTTTTAAATAAAGGGTATTTTTTACCCCTTATTTAAAAAATATTTTCCTCCAACTAATTTTTTAACCCTCTATCTTCTCGAGGCTGCCATTTGCAAATTGTGCATCTGTTTGACTCCGTTCAAAAGTCAATCTTCTCAGTTTTTCATGCTCTTTCTAATGACATATACCACTTGATACTTTCGAGAAGTCGCCCGAGACCCATTTTCCTTCCATGTCCGCCTTCTCGAGGGGGCATACCCTACCATTCTCCCTCATTCCTCTGTCATGGGCCTTCTCTTACAAGACTGGGACATCCCCTTCCATTTCTCTCCATTTGGGCAGCTCACGCAACCTCTCCCATGCTGGGGCATCTCTTTTATGGTCGCTTCCTCTATCGAGTCATCTGCATTTTATTTTCTTCGAAACCCTATTATCCTAACAACATTTCGAAGAGGGGAAAAATGTATACATACAAATTTGACCACTTCCATATGGTCAAACTCATCTCCTTATTCATCCCTTTACTCGTCTATTTCATTCTCTTCGTCGATATTAATTAAATCACTCATCTAATTAATATTTCATTGTCTGTATCAGATTCCTAAAGTATTTAATTCAATAATTAAATATTTTTACCTTTACTTATTTTCTCTCTAAATTAAATAAATACATCACTTTATTTAATTTAGTCATGTGTCCTCTTTGAATTTAACTCAATTTTTAATTCCTCTTTTTCTCTCTCATTGTCACATCCTCCATAACCCTCTTCTAATCTGGATTAATTTAATTAATTCTGGATTAGGATGTGCACATATTAATTAAAAAATTAATGTCACATCCTCACATCTTCCAATTTCTTTTTGATCTTTCATTAATCCTCCTAATCATTTGTTTGCACAACCTTAATCAAAGTCATTAGACACATTTAACATGCCTTTTTAGTCAACCTTTTCATTTACCTTTCTTAGCATTGACCCTCTTTCCCATGTGAATTTAAAATTCACATTTATTCCTCTTAGAATCCCCTTTTCCCATATCTAGAATTTTTGACTTGTCACATCAAGTCACGTGTGGACAAGTGCTTCCCTTTTTGGAACCTTGTCTTGTCCATGGGATTCTTCCAAGCATGTGAATTCACATTTATTTTCCCAACTACTTTCCCATTCCCCGTGGAGATTTTTGAGGAATTCTAAAATTTCTCAAAAGTCATTTTCATTCTCACTTGGGGACAAGAAGTTCTTTTTTGATTAAATTTTCTCATCCTTCAAGGTTGCAAGGTACTTGTCCTTCCTCCACAACACTTGTCCTTATTCCACCTCACTTACACATAATCACTTCCTAAGCCACTTCACATTCCACATGTCAAGATGTGAGGGCTTGTGAGTCCTAAACTCACCATAGCCCTTCATCTTGGCCTTGTTGGATTAATCTCAACCATTGAATTCTCTAGAGAATTCAAACTCTTCTATAAATACCCCCTCTTTTCTCTCATTTAGGGACTTATCCATTTGATACCAAACTCTTTCCATTTTCCCATTAAAAGACATACTTAGCCAATTTGCATATTTTTCCTTCATCATAGCACTTGAATCGGCCATTATCACACTTTCAAGTTCATCTTGCATCCCATCTTGCATCTTCATCTCATTTGCCATACAAGGAGCATACACAACATTGAAGATCGAAGGGCCCAGCAAGGAACAACTTGACAAGGTATAATCATTTCATTCCATCTTCTTTGTTCAAGTTCAAGGTTTTTCCCAATCTTGAGGTGTTAGGTGTTCTTCGTTGTTTCTTGCATTCATGTTGTTGCTTCACATTTAGAAACAAGGATTTTCACCTGATCACAATATCAGCCTACACTAAGTTTTAGGGTTTGGGACTAATAAGAAAATGATTAAGGTGAGATCAAATATTAATAGGGAAACTCCCTTGTTTGGACCTCCCTCCTATTCTATCCCCCAATGGTATGAGGCATTTGCCACCCCCAACCTCTAAAGGTTGACATTTCCAACTACAAACTTTTAGCAAAAGTTCCTCTTAAACTTTGAGGCCCAACAAGTCCAACCATTTTTCATCAATTTTCCTTGACTCACCAAAATAGCTTGGATGGCCATGTGGTTTTCCTTGAAAAAACCTAAGATAACAAAAAGTATTGAAAATGGACAATGTCATATTCTTCACCACCTAAGGAACTTTGAGCATGGTTTTGGCACGTGATTCAAGTGGTTTCAATAGAAGTTTACAGAAAAGGGGTTAAGGCTTCCATTTTAGCTCGTTTTAACCATGTGTTTACCAAAATAACTTATATTCAATTGGAATGCATGGGTTTATTCCAAAATGGTGCCATGACCATGCCAAATTTAATGCAATGAATCATATTTATTAGAATGATGATTTTAGCACCATTGCAAATAGTTTTTCAACAAAATTTTATAAATTTTTCAGTTGTGTTGCATGTGGATTTGGGCACGACTAGTAAAAGTTATAATTACATGGCTCTAGCTTTGTATGTTTGCTTCTTCATAACTTATGACTAATTTTAGAAACCTATATATTCATGTTCCTCAATGATTTAGAGGGTTGATCATTTTGTGTTTTCACCCAAAAAAAGTGCAAATATTTCCAAGGTTTCTATAGTTGTTAGTCAATCCATCATTAAGGTTTCACTCAAAACATGTAAGATGACAATTGTAGCAAAAAATGCTACAATTGGTTGTAAACATTTCAAAATATTTTAAATAGAAAAATATGATATGTTTCTTACCATTTCAAGTTTTTCTTTACCATATTTGATGGTGTATATGTAACAAATATTTGATAAACATCGAAACATATTAAGTCAATGCAAGTTGATTTTACATTGGTCACTTCTATGTTATAAGAAAGTTTACATTTGATTAAGGATTATTAAAAATATATTCTTCCATAATATAATATCCTTGCTAAATATTCTTGTGTCATGTTTTAATGATTGTAGTTGACTTTGTTAACAAATAAGGCATTGGGCTTGAGAACTCAAACCTTTCATATATTTTTAAAAGCCTAAAATCATTTACAAGTAGTTTAGAAACAAAAGTCAATGTTTTGCACTCGTGATCCTATAATTTAGCCTAGGAAATATTTAATCAAAGCATTGAAAGAAGTTATTTCATGAGGATTGTGTATGCACTTTTTAATTAAGTATATAAGGGATTAATACAACTAGTCTTACTTGACTTAGTGATAGAATTTGGGGTCAAGTGTGCAATTGGGTTTAGTTATTATTTTTGGCTGTCTATTTTGTTTGATCTCAATACCTATTAAGGTATACCCCCAAGAACTATCTCTTAGGTCTAAGATGAGCTCAAAGCTCAAGAGAGATAATCCACTTTCAAAGTTAATCTTCAACCATTCCAAGTCAATTGATAATCCTTTATTTTCCTTCTTGACGAAAAAACCATAGCCTTGAAGGTGGAGAAAAGTTATAGGATTCAAGAGTGTTGTTTTAGAACTGAACACCCTCCATGTTTAATGAAAAAGAAGATCTAGTACTACACTCATTAGATGAATTGATCCATGACAAACAATTATTTCAAATGATGTGTTGTAGTGAAAGAAGAGACTAGAGAGTCCAAAAGTCTTCACAAGTGAAACTCAAAGGACAAATGGTTAATTATGCTTGATTCTACTCCAAAGAGAGGGAATTATTTTCACTTAATGTCTCATTAAATGAAAAGGGGTATTATCCATAAGGATCCAAGAATTTCTCTAAAATGACAATTGAAGGTTTTCCAACTCATTTTGTCAATTGAAATTGTCAATCATGTACAAACAACAGTTGAAAAATTATTGACTTCACAAAAATTGTGACTTTATAACCATTATGACAAATACATAACCACCAATACAATTTGTAATTACATAACTACCCAACAAGGAAAATAGTAGTTTAATCACAATGTAGGGAACAATCATGAGAAACAAACAATCATGCCTTTTGTCATTCTAAATCATAAATGGAGGATTCTTGTGCACAAGAAAGGCTTACAACACATTAATTAAAGGCATGAAAGTGATTAACAAGGTTCAAAGGTTTGAGCATAGGATTGTATATAGTTTCACCAAGAACTCAATTATTCTACAAAAGAAGCTAGACAATAAGCAAAGGGTAACAAAACTATTGTAGTCATTCTATATAACTTGTTTGTATGTTAATTTATAGGTACACAATTAAACTCACTTCTAAGACAATGTTTTATACACTATTTGATGAAATTATATCACCATCATCAAACTATTCTATTTTAATCTTACATTTATGTACTTCTAAAGCCTCATAACTTATGACAATTAACCAACATAACATAGGCACTCTTCCTAGCATTTGTGTTAAAGTATTATAGCCATGAATATCATAAATTGTATAGTATGTAAAAGGAGTGGACATCAATTCAACCCATATATCTAATATTTTTATTTACATAGGAACTCTCAAAGATTTGGCATGACTTGGTCTATACAAGATTATATGCTTAACTATATTATATTGTGAACAAGTAATGCCCGTTCACCATGAAGCAAAAATCATACCTAATTACCGTTCAATTTTCAACATGTTAAATCTTGGTAAACTGCTTACACTTAACATAGTAAAAGTAAAGACAATCAAGCAAATATTTCCTAATTAGTTGTCTTCAAATTTTCATTCTTGAACTAAAAGACGATACATTAATTCAACCAATGACCCATTTATATATCAATTTGTTCAAATGAACATTAGAAATTATTACTGAAATAAAATTATAGTATCAGTTTATCACTAATGTAATATTATTTCAATATTACAATAATTTATAACATTTTTTCTTATCAATCATTTGGAAAGCAAGTAATCAAAATTGATCAGAACATATTATAGGAAAATATCAAATTTGTCCAGTTTATTTGGTCCAGAGAAACCCTGCATATTATATAGGCCATTTTTAGGCCTTCTAAACTTGTCAAGGGATGTCTATGATAATTTTCCATGTTCTCAAAGAAAACAAAAGAATGATGTTTATGCGCAAAACATAAAACAAAGCCCAAGCCTCGTAGCTTTTCGAAAATAAACTATTTTACAATGAGAATTTGAGCTGTAAAGCCTTCGTGTATCTAGAATAATATTTTTGTACGTTGTTTATCTTACTTTTATCATAAGCTTTCATTAAGAAATAACAATTGGCAACCTTTCTAAACAATTGACCATATGAATAAAACTCGATTACCTTTAAAGCTATCTAGGCACTAACTACATTAAATTTGAATGCTATAATGATCTGCCATTTAAATAAAAATAGAAGTTGGGTTCTAAACAAAACAACAATGATAAGAAAGGTTGATATAGAAGAACCCAACAAGCTTATAGTTACCCAATGATAAGAAAGGTTGATATAGAAGAACCCAACAATGGTAAGTTCTGTTCACAGTGCAAACTTTAAAATGGAGTCTAAACATTTAGCTTCGGCATATCAAGTCCAATTATATGGGCATGACAAGATATATCTCTTCTCTCTTAAAGATAACTGTTAATGGACCCATGCTGGTTTTAATCGTGATGGTAGTAAATGTTATTCTATCACTATTCTCTATGCCTATACCATCATCATATTTGTCTTATACATAACGAGTTCCCTAAAACATGTTATAATATTTTAAAAAAGAACTTGATTCAAAATGGGTATGTTTTAAAACTCCCATGTTTTCTCTAAAGAAATCCACCTCAACATGAATCACTTTATTAAATGCTCTTTTAAACATTTAACTAATCGTGCCCCCCTTGGAAAGTGGAGAGATACATTGTTTTTTTTTACATAAAAAGAGATAAAAGGGGTTATAATAAGTTTTAATAATATTCCTTAAAGAAAAATGAGGGGAATATATTCCCACACTCTTAAGAAAATGAACCTAATAGTTTTAAATAAGAATATATGTAAAGAAAGAGGTCCACCTAATATTAGGAGTTTCTTTTTATTTGAAAATAATACTAGTTTGAAAATAATAGAATTTCATGTATATTTATTTGAATAAGCTATCTTTCATTAAGGGTATGTAAATAATTAAATCAATAATAAATAATATCAAAATTTATTAATTAGAATAAATTATAAATATCTACGTATTTCAAATTCTAATTTGATGTTGATGTAAATTCTAAAAACTATGCATTTGTCAATTTTGTATTTGTGTGTGATGGTCTCCACCCATATCCACTCGTCTAAATATTCACTCCCCATCATCGGGCTTCGTATTGATGATGTCATTGCTTGGGTACCATTATTCAGTGCATATAGCTAGTTAGCAAGCGCAACACATTATAGCATATAACAAGTGGTTAATGTCTTCTTTTCAAAAAAAATAGTTGGTTTTTTCTAGCAAAAAAATTATGGGCATGACAAATGTAGTCAAATGACATGCATTAAGATTCCATCTTCATATCTTGTTAATTCTTATGAGACTATTGTTGCTACATCCATGAATACTAATTATTTATTGTAGCAAGACATGCATCATATTTCAAATACAACTACTTGGGATGAGTACTTGATAGAAATTGTAGGTTTGTTTCATGATTCCTATCTTGTAGACTTGGAGGAAATTGTTGAGGATATACATATCATCTTTGATGCTAAATACTATGGAGTTGCATCATCTACTTTAAATGTAATGAAGAAACTCTTAGACCTCTTGTACATTCTCTACCTATTAACTTATCACAATTTGGAATTTATTTGGATATCTTTGAGAAATATTTGGAGGGATCCTTGTCTTTGGATTATCTTTTACATTCCTTTTCCACAAGGTTTTGGATTGCCACCTTCTTTAGTGTGGCTTAGAACACCTAATTTGTGTGTGGTACCTTTCAACACCATCATGGTGACACCTAACTAGAGTTCAAAGACATCACACATCTTGATCTTTCTTCCCTCATACTCCTTTCAAGAATAACAGGATATTTTGCATACATTCTTGGTTTTGTTTCTTCCTAAGGAAGAGTTTTATTTGATGGGATTATATTATGTTAAAATTTCATTAGCAAGCATCTACCATCACTACATGAGATTCTACTTTGAGGGGTAACTACATGGTTTCTCTTCTTCTCTTTTATCACTACAGTAAAAGACACCACCACTGATACTCTTCAGCATAGATATACTATCAAAAGGTATGATGGTTATAATCACTTATTTACCATTCTTAAAAATTCTACCTTTCCAATTGAAAATGGTTTCTTTTTGTAGTCATAGTAGTTACGTGTTATGCCTCAATTATTTGGTAAAATTATGTCTAATACAGTAGTCTATCTTTTAATGGTGCTATAGAAGAAAATTTGACAAAATTGATCTGACTCTTAGGTCTCCTTGGAACAAGTTCACCAAGTTACACTAAGTATTAATGTAATAATAAATAAATTTATGCACTAAAGTATCGATCATAGTAGTTATTTTTTATGCCCCAACTATTTGGTAAGTTTTTGTCTAATGCAATAGTCCATTTTTATTCATGCCTCTATCAAGAATCTAGGCCTTGACAACATCTGACTAGTATATACTCATCACTTGGATCACAATTGTCATCACAAAATCATGGAAGCTACATAAGCAAATTTGACAAAATTGATTTGACTCTTAGTCTCCTAGGAACAAGTACACCAAGTTACACTAAGCATTAATGTAATAACAAACAAACTTATGTATTGAAGGACCAATTGTAGATTATCTTCTTCTCATCTTTTCTATTTGCTCCATATTCGCTTGCATTTGTTGTTTCATCTTTTCCACAAGATTCAAGATATTTGGTCTAGTAAAATGTTCATGTATGTATTTCTTTTCCTCTGCTTGAATCTCCTTAATTGCATTTTGATATCGGTTTGGAGGGGGTTTCTTCCCTTCAAGCTAAGCAATTTCCTTAAGCCTAACATAAGCCTTTTGTTTTGCTTGTTTTTCAACTTTGTATTCCATCTGCAAAGAGTAGAATAAGCATGAAGAAGAGTATCACATTGATTTAAGTTGTCATTTATCAAGAAAGAATAATGAGAAAACAATGATTGTTAAGCATATCATATCATGAGATATTGTCCTTTAAAAAAATGGCATTTTTTTTATTTCATATTTATCAAATTTTTCTTTATTTTTTTATGTTTATATATTTTTTTCTTTTATTCTTCTTATATTTTTTCTTTCCTTTTTCTTTCATACCATATTTCTCACTCGCATCTACCTTTATACCTTTTTTCTTTCTCTTTTGGCATATCCTTTTTTCCTTTTAATTTTCTTGTATTCTAGTTATCTCTCATTGTCTAAATATCTTTATTGTTTTTAAACATTTCTCTACATTATTATTTCTATTTCTTTGTTTCTTCTTTCCATCCATTTTCTCTCTTTATATATGGGTTGGACCTTAGACCCTAGAATTTAAGTTTTTGACCCACAGACATTGATCTACACCCTAGCCTCATGGATTGTGGACCTTAGATTGATAAATATTTATCCTATAGCCTAAACACTTAGATCCTAGGCCTTTAATTTTTGAACCCTAAACCTTAGAGGCTATGCCTCGTACTTGTGAACCCTAGACGAAGAAATATTAATATTTACCCTTTACCTTAAACTTGTGGATGGACTCTAGTGTTTAGGCTATGCTACTAGATATTTGACTTTAGAGACATTAGATCCCAAGAACCTAGACCTTAAACTTAGACCTCTAAGCTTCAAACTTCAATATTGAACCTTGGATTGCTAGATGATTAGAGCTTGGATCCAAGACCATATATACTAAACTATGGACCCTAGAATTTAAACACTAGATTATATTTCTATCTACCCTTTCATTTATTTTTTGGTGCTTCTCTTTCTTTTATTCTTTTTATCTTTCTTGATTTTTTTATATTTTCATTTTCTTATATTTTTGTCACTTTCCTTCTCTTTTTTCTTCTTCCTTTCTTTTCTTTTTCTTTTTTCTCTCTCCTTTTCCTTTCTTATTTTCTCATTATGTTTTATTTTTCCAAAATTTTACTTTCCTTCTTTATATTGTTCATCCCTCTTTTTATTTTTTTATTATTTCTATCTTTCTCCCTTTGTTTCTTTCTTCCTTTTTTTGACTTTTTGTCACTTGCTTTCTCTTTTTCTCTTCTTCCATTATTTTCTTTATCATTCTTTCTTTTCTTTCCTCCTTTTTCTTTCTTCTTTTGTGTGTCTCTCACCCACAATGAAACCCATTCTCGACCACAACTTGGAAAAATTTAAGACCAAGGTAAGGTGTGTTAGGCATTGGGCTAGGTTGCAAGGATATCCCTAAGTCAAAAATAAAAGAAGAAAGAGAAATCCACACCTTTTTATCATCTTCAAAAGGGGTTTGTGTCTCTCATGTTGTTTGTTTCTCACCCCAACATGACACGCATTCCTAACCCCAACTTGGAAAAATTTAAGAGCAAGGTAAGGCGAGTTAGGCATTGGGATGGGTTGGAAAGATACCCTTGAGTCAACAAAAAAAAGAAGAAAGAGAAAGTCATACTTTTTTATATTTTTTGAAAAGGTTTTGTGTGTCTCTTACCCCATCATGACACCCATTCCCAAGCCCAACTTTGAAAAATGTAAGACCAAGGTTGTAACACCCCATCGCACAAACCCCAAGGGACAACTAAAAATGCAACAATTTTTTTTTGTTTAAAGTAAATAATGTACACTAAGTTTTCCAATGCCATTAACATAGCTAATGATTACATGTTAAACACCTAAGTCCCTTGGGGTAAACAAGGTGACATTATGCAAACTATCCCATAACAAAGTTGATAGATGTAATTACCAATTCTACTAATGTAGCCCATTCATTCACATATTTTCATTTTAAACATTCATTAATGATAAGCAATGTGACAAGAATAAACCATATAAAAACCATACATGCATTTACAATAAATGAAACATGGAAATATAAAGAACATATTTCCACAGATACAACACAACATTAACAGTATCTAAAACTATAGTGCAAGAATGAGTTAATAGTGTGATTATACATTACATCAGTTTTTTGGTACATCACATTGAACAACTATATAGGTTTACAACATGAGATCTCCCAACACATGTGGTAATGATACATCAATACATAGAGTACAATTGGAGTACAAGTATATATCTAGTAGCATGTAATCTTTGGATCAAGCAGCATCTGCTAACTCTGCACTTAATGGTACAACTGCATGATAGGAGACCCAATGGGGTGCTTAGCACATTCCACCCAACCACCCCCATGCTAGGAGTAAATAAGGAAGGATCCTCAACCAAGAACATCCATACAAATAACACAAGACTAAACTCCAAACATGAAAAGCAAGAAAACACAAAGAAAATATAACATCAAAAGACCACTTCCAGAGGCTAGCAACAATAACAACTCAAGGGAATGCTAGAGGAGAGTTTCATCACAACCCTACATGGGTTATCCTGACTACCTTTCTCTAGGCATCAACCCCCATCTATGATTATCCTGATAGCCTCTCTAGGCATCGACCCCATAGGGTGACTTCTGCAGAATCGTAAATCTCTTGTGGAGACGAGGCAACGATCTTGCAAACCATGGCCTTCTCAACCAACCTTTATTCTGTGAAACCCTAACAGGTGGATGAGGCATCCATAATTATCTTGTTAATTTTTTACTACCCACCCCCTAATTAATTAATTAGGTTATCACTTATTACTCTAACTCTAACATGGGTTATCCTAACAACCCCTTTGTGTGTTAGCACCCACGTAGAGCCACTCTCCATAGAAACCCAAAACATAACATCAAATTCCAAGGGGTTGTACTAAAAATAAAACTCAATCACAAAATGGAACATCCACAAGGAAAAAATCATCTCACCAATAATCATATGAATAAACACCCATAAAAGACGGGTACAACCCAAGTGTAAACTTAAAATCACAATTATAGTCAAAATAGAGACAAGTATCAAATTAAAGGACCATTTAATAAACCACCCTTTTCCTCATGCCTCTGGAAGTCTCAAACAACAACTTAAGCTCCTATAAAAGGATAAACTAACTTAAGGGTTTCCCACATGAACATAACCCAATTAAGCGAAACAACAAATATCTCAATGATAATTCAAGAGTTAAACAATTGCGTGCACAAATATTCTACAATTCAACAAACACAATTTAACATCTCATTACACAATTTTACCAAGAAATATAAATAATCAATTCACCCAAAAATCATTCAGCTTAATTTATTAAAATGCTTGTTTCTAATCTAATTAATCACCTCAAAAAACCCAACTTTGCAATTTAACATCATCTAACTTTTCTATAAATTCAACATATATAAATATATATATACACACTATTATGCATATATATACATATAAATATATTATATATATATATATATATATATATATATATATATATATATATATATATATATATATATATATATATATTATATATATATAAACATATATTTGAATTCTAAGTTAATAATATAACCAAAATATAATAGCACATATATATACATACATATTTAAAATTTTAATTTAAATGAATTTTAAATTTAATAAAATAAATTTATTTTTTTTAAAAGGAATCGCACGCAGTTCATGCACTCAACCTTTGAGGTTGTGTGGGCACTACCCACAGCTGACTCCCATATCGGGCTTGTTGTTGTGGAAGGCAGCGCTAGGCGCTGCCTTATGGGGCAGCGGTGGTGGGGGTAGCCCCCACCCAAAATTTAATATATTTTTTTCTTTTTAAATATATTTTTTTTAAAAGAAACAAAAAACTCAACCTCCCCTGTAGCATTAAATTTTTACATAGAAATTTGTTTAAGAAAACAATATATATATATATATATATATATATATATATATATATATATATATATATATATATATATATATATATATATATATTAGCACAAACTTATATATATATACATAAGTATATTCAAAAATAAAATAAACAACAATCTGATTTTTTTTTAGACAAATTATAAATTTGGGCATGCCTATTTTAACAATAGCATAAATTTATTTTCTCCAGACTAATGGTAGTTTCTCCAACCAAATATTTGACAACTAAAATATATTGGAGAAAAGAAAATAAGAGAGTTTCTTCTACAATCAACAAAATACAAGCTTTTACACACATTTGAAAATTGAATATCAGATTTAACCCAAAACCTTTCCAACAATTTTCAAACCCTCATAATTTCTTTTCAAACAGATTAAATTTTCACAGACAAAAAAATTATTTTAATTATGATCACCAAATTCAAGCACGACAGACAAGATATTTGTTTTCTTATAAAAAATAAAAGAATCAAATGGGAAGAAAGGAACCTAGAGTCCTACGTTTGATGTCGAAGCAATGAGTACGACAATCCTTCTTCCTTTCTCAAGAATAATCTTCCTCAACAAATCCCTCTCCAATCTCTTCTTCAAGCTAAATTCCTAATTATCAAATTCTCCTTACAGACCAGAGAGAGAGAAGCAAAATAATATTTTTTTCAAGAACTCTAGTTACTTCCAAAAACACACACCATTCCCATCCAGAAGCCTTCTTTTTTTTACCATAATAAAATAAAAGAAAGCTCTTTCATTTTGAAAAATCCACAACATGCATTGGTTCTTTTTCTTGATTTTAAAGCTCACAATTATCCCTCAAAATTAATTAAAAATTCCTTTATTTCAATATTTATCCTCAACATGATAATATCATTAAATTTATAATTTTAATATTTTGAAAAATATAATCTATAATTATCAACAACATTATTATTTTAATTAATTAATTTATCCCTATTAATTAATTAAACAACTTTTAATTTAACAATATTTTAAATCTAACAATTAACTTAACTACAATTACCTACAAATAATTATATCAACTAAATAACATTAAAAAATCACACATCAAATAAAGATTAATTAAATAACAAACATTCACAATTAAAATAAATAACCAACACCAATCCATACAGAAACAAAGACGAGGTTGTGGACAATGACACTGTAAAACTCACAACGGGGTGACGAACTTGGGACAAGGACACTTCCTTATCAACTCCCTTTTTCAACATCATACCCATTGGTTTTATGGGACACGCTCAAACCTATCAAACAAGTGGAGTCGGTGTCTTGTACCTGCATCCTACATAGAAACAAATGTCAAGTAGCATATAAATCTCCAATATAGACACACTGTGAAAGGTAGTCGTGAGGTAGCAAGGCACTCGTGAGTGAGTGATGCTACTCTGTCCTTTCACCAAGACTCACTAGCAACACGTCAAAACCCATAAATAAACATTAAACCACAACATCACCACATATTATTAAAGAAAACCATAACATATCCAAATAATAGAATCACCACATAATGTATAATCAAACATCATAAGCAATAACATGTGCATCAAACCAACTAAACTATGAATCCACACACAAACCAATCTGGTGAAATAATGACCATCATAAATCCAAATACAGAGCCAACATAAAGAGTATCTAAAAGTATCAGCAACATGAGGGGTATTACATCCTCCCCCATAGAACATGGCTTACTCTTGGAAGCCACTAAACAAATATGGGTAAGCCTCTCTAATACGGGATGCATCCTCCCATGTCGCCGAAGTCTCATCATTCAGGTCCCACTAAACCCACACCTATTCAATATATCTGCCCCTGAGAGTGAGTCTCTGATGTTGCAGCACGACCATGAGCTCAAGTGCTAGCTACTTGTCCTCAACCTATAGAGCATTCCAATCAAGTACATGAGAAACATCTGGATATTATGGCCTAAGAACTTAAACATGAAAAACATCATGAATCTGTGATAGATTGGTCGGTAATGCTAGGCAATAAGCAACAGGGCCAATACTCTCCATAACTTCAAATGATTCGACAAAACGAGGCGCGAGCTTGGAACTATTTCCATAATGGATTGGGCTCTTTCGCAGTCGCACTATCAGAAAGACTCGATCATCAACAGAGAGCTGGTGGTCAACTCTATGCGTATCAACATATTTCTTTTGTCTATCCTGAGCTACCACAAGATGCTCTCTGATGCAAGCTACCTATTGCTCCATGTCTTGAAGCATTTCGAGACACAAGTGAACTTTATCCTCAAGACGGTCCCAACTTAATGGGTTCCTGTTGGGATGACCATATAGTGCCTAAAAGGGAGCCATACCAATCAAGCTATGATATCCATTGTTGTAGACAAACTCCACCAGATGCAAATAGTCCTCCTAACATGACTATTGATCCATCACGTACATATGAAGCATGTCCTCAAGAACCTGATTAACTCTCTCTATCTAACCTTTTGTTTTAGGATGGTAAGCAGAACTAAAATTCAACTGGGTTCCTAAGGCACGCTGCAATGATGTCCACAACATAGATGTGAACACTGGATCTCTGTCGGAAATGATTCTCTGTGGAATACCATGCAAATGAACAATATCTTCCATGAAGATTCTAGCAACTAAAGAAGCAGTGTAAGATGATCGAACAGGGGAGAAGTGTGCCACCTTAGTCAATCTGTCAACCCTGACCATGATAGCATCATGACGTCAAGAAGTCATAGGCAATCCCAAAATAAAGTCTACTAAAATTATGTCCCACTTTCATTACAGAATGAGATGAGGCTATAAAATCCATGAAGGATGTTGGTGTTCTTCCTTGACCTTTTGAAATTCTAAACATCTAGCCACCAAATCTACAATATCCCTCTTCATGCCAGCCCAAAAGTACTGTGCATGAAGATTTGCATACATCTTCTTAACCCCCGGGTGAGTAGAGTAGGGAGCTCAATGTTACTCAGTCATAATTTTAGTCTGAAGACCCTCAGTTGAAGGCACGTACATGCAGCCCAAATACCTCAGAAGGCCATCAAACTCCAATGAGTAACCTGCAAAATTTCCTTCCAAACTTCTTCCTGATTCAATTTTTGACTTCACCTCCTGATACCAACTATCTGTGGGAAGTGTTGTGAGGACCCAACTCCTCAAATCCACCTCGAGAGCCACTGCAGAAATATCTTGTCTCTATCGACTCAAAGCATCTGCCACTACATTTTCCTTGCCCTGAACATACTTGACCTCAAAATCATATTCACAGAGGAAATCAATCCATCTCCTCTACCTGGCATTCAGGTTCGGCTACGTAAAAATGTATTGCAAACTACGATGATCACTGTGAAGTTCGATCTTATGACCCATTAAGAAATGTCTCTATCTCACAAGGGCATGAACCACTTTGGCTAACTCCAAGTCATGTGCGGGGTAATCTAGCTCATGCTCCTTTTTCTTGTAGGATTCATAAGCAATTACTCAATCTTCTTGCATCAAAACAGCTCCCAATCCCTTCAAGGAAGCATCTATGCACACCACGAAGTCCCTAGTCGGATCAAGAACAACTAATCCAGGTGCACTAGTCAACCTATCCTTAATAGTCTCAAATGTTGATTGGCACTAATCAGACCAAATGAACTTCTTCCCTTTCCTCTAAAGAGAAGTGATGGGATGTGTGATCCTTGAAAAGCCCTGTAAAAACTGCCAATAATAGCCCACTAACCCCATGAAACTACGAATCTCTGGAAAATTCTTGGGTACTAGCCAATCAACAATACCCTGGATCTTTGATGGATCCACTGTGTTACCTACACCTAAAATGACGTGCCCCAATTATTTCACTTCTATTTTGTAGAACTCACACTTAGACAAATTAGCAAATAGTTGATTGCCTCTCAAGCATTGTAATACTCATCTTAAATGTTCCTCATGCTCTTCCATTGATTTAGAGTAAACCAGGATTTCATCAAGAAACACAAGAACAAACCTATCCAAATAGGTTCAGAAGACTCCATTCATCAGGCTCATAAAAATTGATGGTGCATTTGTCAACCCGAACGGCATAACAGTGAATTCATAATGCCCATAACGAATGTGAAATGCAATTTTGTGAATATTAGATTCAACTATTTGGAACTGATGATAACCAGATTTAAGATCAATCTTGGAGAAAACCTGAGCTCCTTTTATCTAATCGAACAAGTCATCAATTCTCAGAAAAGGATACCGATTCTTGATCATCACCTTGTTAAGTTGCTTGTAATCGATGCATAATTGGAGTGAACTGCCCTTCTTTTTCACAAATGTAACTGGTGCTCCCCAAGGGGAAACACTAGGATGGATGAATCCTTTTTCTAAAAGTTCCTCCAACTACAAACAAAGCTCCTACAATTCTTGTGTTGCCATCCAGTATGGAGCCCGAGATATAGGCTCAGCTCCAAGTACAAGGTCAATCCTGAAGTCGATGTCACGCTTAGATGGCATCCCTAGAATTTCACTTGGGAAAACATTAGAATAATCCTTAAGAATAAGGTAGTCATCCAATCAAATATCTTGACTCTCTCCCAAATCCAAGTCATTTACTGACACGAAAAACAGCTGACAACCCTTTCTGAAGCACCTTTTTAATTGCATGGCTAAAATCAATCATAGTGAGACAGGTCTCTGAATACCAATGATCTCAACCTCATTACATGAATCATCAACACAATGCATAGCCTTGCATTAACAATCAATTATGGCACGGTGAACACTCAACTAATCCATACCTAGAACCACATCATATGAATCAAGAGGCAGGATTCAGAGATCCACCGTAGTCATGAGTGACCCAATTTGCAACTTACAACCCTAAACTAGTGACTCAACAACTACCTTTTCCCCGAAGGCCAGCTCGACCTGCCACTTAATGCCTTCCCTTGCTACCACCAGTTTACAGCACTCTACTACTAAAGGAGAAATGAATGAACTTGATGCTTTGGAATCAAAGAGAATGGAAATGTTAGTGCCATACAATGCACCTGATGTCTCAATTACAGTGCCCTAATGTTTAGCTTGATGATTGTCCACTACCACAAACACCCTATGTGCTCTACCTGCATCACCCACTGTCAGCTCAAAAGCAGCTAGTCTCTGACTAAAACCTATAGTGCTCCTTTTTGGACACTATCAAGAAATATATCCTTGTTTCCCACAAGAGAAACATCATGTGCCTTGTCCAAATCCTCTAACACCAGATGGTGCACTCGACTGCTGAAAACTACCTCGAGAAGGTGTCGACTATGTGCTCTGTGCACACTACTCGAAACGATCCTGTCTAATTTGTTGCCAACTTCAGTTCTTCCTGCTCTGACATTTTCCACTCTACTAAGGTTGTGATTTGTTTTTTTTGGGTTGACTACTATTGTTGTTGTGGCTGTGGACCACCCTTAGAGGGTGCCTGAATATTCTTGGAAGATCCTGCAGCTTGAGGTTGTCCACCTCTAAAACCAAAACCTAATGTTGGGACACTACCGATTTGAACTCCTGTGTGACCTCCCAATGCCATTGCTAAATTTTCTTCTACCAGACAGGCCTTCTCAACAGCTACTTCCATTGTCTTCGACTTGAAGACTCTAACTCCACCATTGATTCAGGTGTTTAATCCCCTGAAAAAGTGTTGCACAAGCATTGCCTCATCATTACTGATCCCTACATACTACTTGAGCTCATCAAAATGATGCTCATATTATTCGACAAACATTGTCATCTATCTTAACTCATGGAATATATCTGCTATGTGCTACCTCCAGTGATCAGAAAGGAAATGGGTCCTAAATCTCTCCATAAACAATTCCCAATTCACCATGTTGATATCAATATGTAATTTATGTTCTTCCAATCACCAACAAGTGGATACAAAGCCTCTGAGGTGCGTGATGGTGCACCTAGCCCTGGTATTACTATCATAGGGATGCATAGCAAAGCATGTATCTAGATCAATCAGCCATGTCTCTGCCTCAAGACCCCCACCAGAACCATCAAATGTAGGAGGTTGTGCTCTCAACAGGTCTCTCATGTGACCCGCCACTACTGCATCATGTTTAGCTGTTATTTCCCCAAGTCTAGGAGATCTCTCCCTTTCCCTTTGCAACCTATATTCTTCCACTTGCCTAGGGCCTAAACGACCTAGAATCTCCTCAAGTAGATGTTGCAACTAACCATCCAGACCCAGTTGTTCCGGGTTCTGACCACCACTTGTCGAATTCTTTTAGGAAATTTGTTGTTCCTTACGCTCTGAGTCGTGGGAACTTGCAGGAGATGCACTTTAGTGGTCGGCCCCACAACCACCACCTTGGCCTCTTCCTCGGCCATGACCTCTACCTTGAGGCATGATCCTTCGCATCAACTAGGGTATATGTGAGACCAAGAGTTAAACACAAAGGTTGCATAATGAACTCAAACTACCCAGAGAACCCAGCATTAGCAACCTTGGCTTTGATACCAAGTTGTAACACCCTGTCGCGCAAACCCCAAAGGACAACTAAAAATGCAACAATTTTTTTTTTAAAGTAAAGAATGTACACGAAGTTTTCTAATGCAATTAACATAGCTAATGATTACAAGTTAAACACCTTAGTCCGTTGGGGTACACGAGGTGACATTATGGAAACTATCCCATAACAAAGTTGATAGATGTAATTACCAATTCTACTAACGTAACCCATTCATTCACATATCTTCATTTTAAACATTCATTAATGATAAACAATGTGACAAGAATAAACCATATAAAAATCATACATGCATTTACAATAAATTAAACATGGAAATATAAAGAACATATTTCCACATTTACAACACAACATTAATAGTATCTACAACTATAGTGCAAGAATGAGTTAATAGTGTGATTATACATTACATCAATTTTTTGGTACATCACATTGAACAATTATATAGGTTTACATCATGAGATCTCCCAACACATTTGGGAGTGATACATCAATACATAGAGTACAACTGGAGTACAAGTATATGTCTGGTAACATGTAATCTTTGGATCAAGCGACATCTGCTAACTCTACACTTAATGGTACAACTGCATGGCACTTTGAGGGACCCAACAGGGTGCATAGCACGTTCCACCCGACCACCCCCGTGCTAGGAGTGAATAAGGAAGGATCCCTGACCAAGAACATCCATGCAAATAACACAAGACTAAACTCCAAACATGAAAAGAAAGAAAACACAAAGGAAACATAACATCAAAATACCACTTCTAGAGGCTAGCAACAATAACAACTCAAGGGAATGCTAGAGGAGAGTGTCATCACACAGTCCTACATGGGTTATCCTGACTACCTTTCTCTGGGTGCTAGCCCCCATCTATGGTTATCCTGATAGCCTCTCTAGGCGTCAGCCCCATAGGGTGACTCATGTGGAACCATTAACCTCTTGTGGAGATAAGGCAACGATCTTGCCAACCACGGCCTTCTCATCCCACCTTTAGTCTATGAAAGCCCTAACAGGTGGACGAGGCGTCCATAATTATCTTGTTAATTTTTTACTACCCACCCCTTAATTAATTAGTTAGGTTATCACTTATTACTCTAACTCTAACGTGGGTTATCTTGATATCCCCTTTGTGCGTCGGTGCCCATGTAGAGCCACTCTCCATAGAAACCCAAAACATAACATCAAATTCCAAGGGGTTGTACCAACAATAAAAAGGAATCACAAAATGGAAACATTCGCGAGGAAAAAATCATCTCACCAATAATCATATGAATAAACACCCATAAAGACGGGTACAACCCAAGTGTAAACTTAAAATCACAATTATAGTCAAAATAGAGACAAGCATCAAATTAAAGGACCATTTAATAAACCACCCTTTTCCCCATTCCTTTGGAAGTCTCAAATAACAACTTAACCTCCTATAGAAGGATAAACTAACTTAAGGGTTTCCCACATGACCATAACCCAATTAAACGAAACAACAATTATCTCAATGATAATTGAAGAGCTAAACAATTATGTACACAAATATTCTACAATTTAGCAAACACAATTTAACATATCTCATTGCACAATTTTATCAGTAAATATAAATAATCGATTCACCCAAAAATAATTCAACTTAATTTATTAAAATGATTGTTTCTAATCTAATCAATCACCTCAAAAAACCCAACTTTGCAATTTAACATCATCTAACTTTTCAATAAATTCAGCATATATAAATATATATATATATATATACACACTATTATGCATATATATATATATATATATATATATATATATATATATATATATATTCAAAATTCAAATACATGGTTATATATATATATATACATTTGAATTTTATTATAGAATATATATTCAAATACATGGTATATATATATATAACCATGTATTTGAATTTTAAATTAATCCAAAATATAATAGAACATATATATATATATATATATATATATATATTACATAGAATACAAAGTAAATAAAATTTTAATTTAAATGAATTTTAAATTTAATAAAATAAATTCAATTAAAAAAAAGGAATCGCACGCAGTTCATGTGCCCAGCCTTTGCGGCTGTGTGGGCGCTTCCCAAAGCCGACCCCCATATGGGGGTCGCTGTTGTGGAAAGCTGCCTCTACAGTGGTACCTCCCCTATGGGGCAGCAGTGGTGGGGGTAGCCCCCACCCAAAATTTAATATAAGGGATTAGGGTTGAGGGTGTAGGGTTGAGAGATTAGGGTTGAGAGTAGAGGGTAGAAGTTTTAAGGGTTTAGGGTTGAGGGTTAAGTGTTGAGGGTAGAGGCTTTAGGGTATAGGTTTGAGGGTATATGGTTAAATGATTAGGGTTGAGGGTCCAATGTATAGGGTAGAGGGTATACGGGTTGATGGTTTAGGGTTTAAGGGTTGAGGGTTTAATGTATAGGGTAGAGGGGAGAGAGATAGAGGGAGGCAGTGAGAGAGAGAGACCTGAGAGAGGGAGAGGGGGTGGCAGGGAGAGACTTGAGAGAGAGAGAGATAGAGGGAGTGAGTGAGAGAGAGAGAGACCTGAGAGAGGGAGAGGGGGTGTGAGGGAGAGACTTCAGAGAGAGATAGAGAGAGAGATCCCACTAGCTTCCTAATTCAGTGAAATTGGCAACCCAACTTGGCTATTTGAAAAAATGGGTCCAAGAAATGGGGTCTCTGGTGATGTAAATCATTGGGAGACCCCATTTCTTGCACCCATTTTTTCAAATAGCTAGCTTGCCAATTCGGTGAAATTGGAAACCTAACTTAGCCTATTTGAAAAAATGGGTATAATAAATGGGTTCTCTTGGTTATGTAAATCACCGGGAGACACCATTTCTTGGACCCATGTTTTCAAACATGCCACTACATTACCAATTTCACTGAATTGGCAAGCTAGTGGGCCCACTAGCTTTCCAATTCAGTGAAGTTGGCAACCTAACTTGGCCACTAGGTTTCCAATTTCATCGAATTGGAAACCTAACTTGGCCACTAGGTTGCCAATTTCACCGAATTGGCAAGCTAGTGGGCTCACTAGCTTGCCAATTTGGTGAAATTGGCAACCTGACTTGGCTTGTTTGAAAAAATGTGTCCAAGAAATGGGGTCTCCTGGTGATGTAATCCAAGAAATGGGGTCTCCCGGTGATTTACATCACCGGGAGACCCCATTTCTTGGACCCATTATTTCAAATAGGCCACTACATTGCCAATTTCACCAAATTGGTAAGCTAGTGGGCCCACTAGCTTGCCAATTCAATGAAATTGGCAACCTCACTTGGCCTATTTGGAAAAATTGGTCCAAGAAATGGGGTCTCTCAGTGATGTAAATCACTGGGAGACCCCATTTCTTGGACCTATTTTTTCACACAGTCCACTACATTACCAATTTCACACAAAATGGCAAGCTAGGGTAGAGGGTTTAAGGGTTTACGGTTTAAGGGTTAAGGGTTTACTTTATAGGGTTAATGGTAGAGGGGAGAAAGATAGAGGGAGTAAGAAAAAGAGAGAGAGGATTGGGAGAGAGATAAAGGGTAGAGAGATAGACAGTAGATGGTTAAGGGTAGAGGGGAGAGAGATAGAAGGAGTTAGTGACTGAGAGAGAGACTTGAGAGAGGGAGAGGGGGTAGGAGGGAGAAAATTGAGAGAGATAGAGGGAGGGATTAGGAGAGAGAGAGATAGAGGGTAGAGGGTAGAGGTTTTAAGGGTTTAAGTGTTGAGGGTAGAGGGTAGAAGGTTAAGGGGAGAGGGGAGAGGGGAGAGAGATAGGAGTGAGACACAGAGAGAGTATAGAGAGATAGAGAGAGGGATGGAGGGAGAGAGAGATAGAAGGTAAAGGGTAGAAGGTTTAAGGGTTAAGGGTAGAGGGTAGAGGGGAGGGAGATATAAGGATTTAGTGAGAGAGAGAAGAGACTTTACAAAGGGAAAGGGTGTAGGAAGAGAGATAGAGGGTAGAGAGTTTAAGGGTAGAGGGTTAAGGGTTGAGGGGAGAGAGATATAATGATTAAATGAGTGAGAGAGAGAGAGAGAGAGACTTGAGAGAGTGAGAGGGGGTAGGAGGGAGAGACTTGAGAGAGAGAGAGGGTTTAAGGGGTAGAGGGTAGAGGGTTAAGGGTAGAGGGGAGATAGATAAAATGAGTAAGTGAGATAGAGAGACTTGAGAGAGATAGAGAGAGGGGGGAGAGTGGGAGAGAGATAGAGGGTATAGGGTAGAGGGTTTAAGGGGAGAGAGATGGAAGGAGTGAGTGAGAGAGAGAGAGAGGGGGGAGGGAGTGGGAGAGAAATAGAGGGTACAGGGTAGACGGTAGAGAGTTAAGGGTAGAGGGAGAGAGATAGGAGTGAGTGAGAGAGAGAGAGAGACTTGAGAGAGGGAGAGTGGGTAGTAGGGAGAATCTTGAAGAGAGAGAGGGAGTGGGAGAGAGATAGAGGGTAAATGGTTAGGGGTAGAGAGGAGAGAGATAAAAGGGTTGAGTGAGTGAGATAGAGAGACTTGAGAGAGGGAGAGAGGGGTAGGAGGGAGAGACTTGAGAGAGATATAGAGAGAGGGAGGGAGTGGGAGAGATAAAGTGAGGGTTTAAGGGTTAAGGTAGAGGGGAGAGAGATAAAAAGAGTGAGTGAGTGAGTGAGTGAGAGATACTTGAGAGAGAGAGGGAGGGAATGGGAGAGAGATAGAGGGTAGAGGGTAGAGGGTTCAAGGGTTTAATGGCTAAGGGTAGAGGGTTAAGGGTTAAGTGTTAAGGGTAGACTGGAGAGAGATAGGAGTGAGTGAGAGAGAGACTTGAGAGAGGGAGAGGGGGTAGGAGGGAGAGACTTGAAGTGAGAGAGAGGGAGGGAGTGGGAGAGAGATAGAGGATAGAGATTAAAGGGTTTAAGGGTTAATGGTAGAGGGTATAGAGATAAGGGTAAAGGGAAGAGAGATAGGAGTGAGTGAGTGAGACAGAGAGGGTAGAGGGTTAAGGGTAGAGGGTTAAGGGGATAGAGATAGAAGGAATGAGTGAGAGAGAGAGAGAAATACATAAGAGAGGGAGAGGGGGTGGGAGGGAGAGACTTGAGAGAGATAGAGAGGGAGAGAGATAGAGGGAAGAGGGTTTAAGGGTTTAAGGGTAGAGGGCAGGGGATAGAGAGAAAGAGAGAAAAGAAACATAAAAAATCAACTTTCTAATAACGCGAGCGTGTTTTGTAGTAGAGATATGGAATTTTTTTAGAAAGACATAATGCACTCACCTTATCACACGAGCACATTATAACGTGATCACTTTATAATGCGAGTGCATTATAATGCGAGCACGTTATATGATAAAAATTATAAGTAAAATAATACATCATTTCTCAATCCTCTACTATTTATGTGCATACCACTCTCCAAAGCTTTCATTTTGGTATGGGCATGGGGGATGTTGGAAAATGTAGTTGAATTTGGTTTTACACTTACAAATTGCATATGCTTGAAAAAAAAATTGTGCATATCCTGCAATCATTCTAGTCCACAAGGACATATCTTATTGAGGTATTTTGTCAAACAGATATACCAAGCAGCTGATTTCCTTGTCTATGCTACCAAATTTTCCATACATATCTACCAAAGCATTTTATCAAAAAACATAGACAAGGAAATCAATTGTTTGAAGAAATGCCTCAAAGAAATGGGGTCTCATGGTGATGCTCATTTTATCAAACAACTGATTGCATTGTCTATGCAACCAAATTTTCCATACATGTCTCCACAAAATTGGAATATACTCCTCCCACATTGATATATCTTTGAAACTATTTTGGTTTTCATCTCTATTGACAAAACACTAACTTGTCAATACGATAGGGTTGACAAGGTAGGGGAAATGTGAGAAAATTCCTCATAGAAATGGGGTCTCACAGTGATATTTGAGACCCCATTTCTATGAGGCATTTTCTCACGCTGCCCCTACGTTGTTAACCCTATTGAATTGGCAAGCTAGTGAGCTCACATGCCTTTCAAATGCTACTGCATTTCAAATGCATACATGTCTACGAAAAATATTATTGTCAAAAAATTCACATGCCTTGTCCATGCTTCCATTTTGATCCTATCTTGCAATCAAGGCATGCCACATGACCACATTTATTTAAGGCATTCCATCCAAAAATCATGTGAGCAATGGCAAGCTAGTGAGCTCACTAGTTTGCCAATTTGGTAAGGTTGACAAGTTAGGGGAAGCATGAACAAATGCCTCATAGAAATGGGGTCTCACAATGACTATGAGACCCCATTTCTATGAGGCATTTTTTCACGCTTCCCCTACCTTGTCAACCCTACCGAATTGGAAAGCTAGTGAGCTTACTAGCTTGCCAATTCTCACATGATTTTTTGGATAGAATGTCTTAAAGAAATGTGGTAATGTGGAATGTTGTTTTTAAAAATCAACGTGTACGTACAACATAATTGGACCTAAATTAAACATTTTTTTATTATATTTTTCCATTGTGCAGAAAATTGTTTGAAGATTGATGTCATATAATATTTTTACAAGAAAATTAACCAAAAAAAGTTATTAAAAAACAAAAAAAGTTTGATATTTCAAGTTTAAGTACTAGTTTTTTTAGAAATTAATTAAAAAATAATAAATATAATCCAATCTTTAAGAAAATTATATATTTGGAAACTAGACATCATGTTCTCTAATAGGTTTTAATTTTATAGATTGATTTAGAAAGAAAGTCCATCAACCATATTGTCAAAGTTGGACATTTCTCTTGAACCTGCCTTAGTTTTTTAGTTGTAGGTCAAAGGCTAAGGGTCGAGTTTCCAAGCTTTTCCCAAATCTAAAACCGAAGCAGCATGTGGGTTGGGGATTCAAAAAATTTAAAATGCATACATGTTTTTAAAAACGCGTATGCATTACAAAATGTGTATATGTTTTTTATTTTCTTGATTATTTAAAAAATGAATACTTTTAAAAAATGCATACGCTTTTTAAAATGTATATGCATTTTTTTGTTACAAAACATGTACACATTTCTAAAAGGTATTCATTTTTTTAAATAAATTGCTTGTACATGTTATAAAACGCATATGTGTTATATAACGTGTACTTGTTTTGTAGTGCATACACATTTTTTTGGGCTCGGGTACTTATAGCATAACACATTTTTTTTAATAATGCGTACATGTTTTATGTGAGATTTTTTTGTCTGAAACTTCCCCTCTCCATAGACCTGACTTCATTCTTTTACCCTTTGTATACATGTCTAGGAAAACATTATTGTCAAAAATTTCACATGCCTTGTACATGCTTCCATTTTGAGCCTATCTTGCAATCAAGACATGCCAAATGACCACATTTCTTTAAGGCATTCCATCCAAAAAATCATCTAAGAATTGGAAATCTAGTGAGCTCACTATATTTCCAATTCAGTAGGGTTGACAAGGTAGGGGCAGCGTGATAAAATGCCCAATAGAAATGGGGTCTCACGGTAAGCTAGTGAGCTCACTAGCTTGCCAATTCTCACATGATTTTTTGGATGGAATGCCTTAAATAAATTTGATAATGTGGCATTCCATGCAAGATAGGCTCAAAATGGAAGCATGGACAAGCTATGTGAATTGCTTGATAATAATGTTTTCATAGAAATGTACGCAAAATATGATAACATTAACAAGCTAGTGAGGTCACTAGCTTTCCAATGCGATAGGGTTGACAAGGTAGCGGCAACTTATGCCTCATAGAAATGGGGTCTCATGGTGATAAATGGGGTCTTGCGGTGATGTATCATAGTGAGACCCCATTTCTATGAGGTATATGTCGCCCCTACCTTGTCAACCTTACCAAATTAACAATCTCGTGAGCTCACTAGCTTGCCAATTCAATAGGTTTGACAAGGTAGGGGCAGCGTGAAAAAATGCCTCATAGAAATGGGGACTCATAGTGATGTTCCAATTCAATAGAGTTGACAAGGTAGGGGTAGAATGAAAAAATGTCTCATAGAAATGGGGTCTCACGGTAATGTAAATCACTATGAGTCCCCATTTCTATGAGGCATTTTTTCACACTACCCCTACCGTGTCAACCCTACCACATTGGCAAGCTAGTGACCTCACTAGCTTTCCAATGCTTGTATTATTTTTTGGATGGAATGCCTTAAAGAAATGTGGTAATGGGGCATGCCATGATTGGAAGATAGGCTCAAAATAGAAGCATGGACAAGGCATGTGAAATTTTTGACAATAATGTTTTCGTAAACATGTATGCAAAATGTGGTAGCATTGGAAAGCTAGTGAGCTCACTAGCTTTCCAATTCTCACATGATTTTTTGGATGGAATTCCTTAAAGAAATGTTGTAATGTGGCATGCCATGATTGCAAGAGAGGCTCAAAATGGAAGCATGGACAAGGCATGTGAATTGTTTGACAATAATTTTTTTATAGAAATGTATGTAAAATGTGGTAGCATTGGCAAGCTAGTGACCTCACTAGTTTTCCAATACGGTAGGGGTAGCGTGAGCAAATGCCTCATAGAAATGGGGTCTCACAGTGATGTCACTAGCTTACCAATGCTACCACATTTTGCATGCATGTCTACAAAAACATTATTGTCAAAAAATTCACATGACTTGTTCATCCTTCCATTTTGAGCCTATCTTGCAATCATGGCATGCCACATTATCAAATCTCTCTAAGGAATTTCATCCAAAAAATTATTGTGACCTTTATCAATGCTAGAAATACTTTTCTATAAGATGATTGTAAGTATTTTGTATCAATCCTTGAATGACATATATTTCATTTATTTGTATGGATTAATTTTTTAGGAACTAATACTTGTCTCATTACCATGCTACAGGTAAAATTATCTGCCATGCCAAGAAAATGAAGGAATAAATCAATAGACAAAGAGTTTGAAAGTAATAAAGCAAAAAATAGAGAATGGATGAGGGAATATCGTGAAAAGAAGAAATTGGATACGATTGACGAAAACAAGCCAATTGAAGAGGAACCTCAAGCATCAAAAGAGAAAAGGAATTGGCAGCACAAAGGGCATGAATACAAAATAATTGTGGTAAGAAATATTCAAATACCGTAGTTTGAGACACGCCCTCTACCGCAAATGAATACAAAGGGACATCATAAACCACAATTGAATATGGAGTGACACCATAGACTGCAAGTGAATATAGAGGGACACCATCTACAGTAAGTGAATATGGTTGGATACCATCTACCACAAGTGAATATGAAGGGACACAATCCAATACATCTCAAATTGAGAGCACATCATCACTCAAATTTGACAAAGAAGGTATGCCATCATCCTCATGTGAACCTCAAGTTATGTCATCTATTCCACCCTCGATCGAAGGTACACGACCTAACCCACTTCACTTAAATATTGATGAAATTATTAATGTTGAGATGTTTGTACCTAGGAGAACACCACCTAAAATTTTGTGTAGAAAGGAAAAGTATTTTATTAATGTTCATGAGCATATTTTGTAGCACATGGAAGGTAAGATTCCAACACGCACTTATAGAAGATATGTTGATAAGGTTTGGAAATTGTTATTTGAAAGGCTAAATGAGACAATAAGATGTCAACTATTTGTTGAAATGATGCAGGGTATAAAGTATAGAAACATCTTGAAGATTCTTGGGTTGAGAACATCAAATGCTTCAAGTGAAAACACTATTGTGAAGAATCTAGTGGATGCTTATGAGAGTGTGGGTAAGACCTCATGCTCAAAGGATAGTAATGTCACCTAGCATGTCATTACATCAACTTTGGTAAGTAGTCAAACAAGGAGATCTCGTCTCATTAGAAAGAGGAGTGAATAATTTAGAATTAATAGAAAAACTTTATCAAAATTCATTCAAAGGTGGTAAAGAATTGAGGGAACCAATTCAAATGAATTATGGGAATTATCGGGGAGACTCCCACGAAAAGATAAAAAGTTGTTGAAGTATTGAGAACACTAATGGAAGAGTATTCGAAGAATAACAGGAGGCCTTCTCCAAATCAAATGGATGTGGTAAGAAGAAGAATCAGTAGTCAAAACCGTGAGCCACATCCAAAGCATTTTTTGAATATGACTCAAACCCAATTTTTTCGTAAATTTCAACAAGATTATCCTCAAATTCAAATTTATCAAAAATATTTTGAAATGATTCAACCTTTTTTATGTCAAGATAAATCACACACACACTACTTGTTTTTGTAGACTACATATTGAATTCTCTAACCATTATGATATTTATCATTCTATATGTTTAGATTTGCATACTAATGATGTTTTGCAGGATTGTGGCATACAAGCCCCACCAACATCTTTAAGAGAGTTCTTATCAAAAAATTTATGTGAAATAGAGGATAGCCAAATATTCTACAGGAAAAAATGTTTGGATAGTTCATGTAAGCATTGCGGTGGCTTGCAACATATGCCATTATGTCAACATATGGAAAGAACACATGAGGTGGGAAAGCAACTAGTAGAGTTTGGGAAGTATAAAAGAGTGGCATACATTACAAAATATGGTAATCAAGAAAAAATGTATGATTTAGTTATTCAAAAGATTCCAATATATTATTTTATGCCTATGTTTCATGACAATATAGAGCTCGATGGTTGGAGATGCAATTCAAGGTATGCAAGAACACCTTTCCAGTTGGTAGCATAGTTTTAGTGGTTGACTTTGTAGAGAGCTACACTCTATAGCCACAGTATGAGGTGCAGTCATAATATTACAACTCCACATAGATTTGATATTTGTGCACATAGCATTCATTCATGAAGCTTGTAGTATAGAGGAACAAAGGAAGGTATTGAGGGAGTATCACTTTAATATTAGTGATGATTGCATAAATTCTCCAGATTTCATGCAAGGTTGCTTCTAGAATTTCTATAGTGTTTTCGCTCAGAGGGCCATAGCATATGGTCGACATATAATATGGTCAGATAATTATGCAGCACAATTCAAGAACTTGTGCATCTTCTACTAGTTGAGCAAGATGCATGTTATTATAGGTGTTAAGCATATGTGGAACTTTTGTGAGGTCGGGCATCGAAAGGGGGAGCCTGTATGAAAAGAGCATTAGCATGAGAAGAGTTAAAGTATAAAGACAATGCAAAGTTGATAGATGCAAAATCAATCATCGAGTGGTGTAATGCTTTGATGGGTCTAGGTAATGAAGGTACATCTTCAGTTCATATATTTTTTTGGTTGATGGATGATACTAACATTGCACCATATGAGGATTTTTGTACACTGACAGGATCGAGTAAACTACACTCTTTTCTTAGCTCAAATGCAGGTTCATGGAGTATTAATAAACTTCTAATGGCATGTTTTTGTTCTTCATGTACAATGAAAGCCTAGGATGATTGTGAGTAAAAGGAGTGGGTTGAGAAATGGCCATTAAGTTATCTTAGCCCACTTCACACGTATTTCCCTCCAAAGGAATTGGAAATAACACAAATGGATTCATTGGTTGAATTTGGCCACATATCAGATCTAGTTCAACCAAGTAATATATCTACTTTCATAGTTTTTTAAATTCCTATTGTTATCTTACTTTGTATTGTATTTGTAATGTTGACTAATTTCATCTAATTTGTTGCACATATCAATGCAAGGCATATTTATGCAGTTATTGAAGATGAAGATAATGAAGAGGGAACAGAATATTACTTATGTCATTGTGTTGAGGCCAAAAAGAAATTGGAGGCCCTAATTATAGATGAAGAAAACATCAAATACCCTACATGATTAGTTGTTGTTACTGGAACATGGCTTAGAAGGTACCCACATAAGAGTGTTAAATATTGGTTGTTTCAGGACTTTGACACACATCAAAAGATTCTTCATTACTCGAACCTTGTCGTGGAATCCAATGTTTTTTTGACCAAATATGGGGATAGACCTTTGAACAAGACCTTGTGGAAGGTCCATGAGTTTGACCATGAGGAAATACTTGACACAATAAAGAATAGAGTAGACCCAGATTATTCATTGGATTAATTTGTAACTATGATCATTGGTTCTTATTAATTTATACTTGTATGCACATTAATTTGTATGATGTCAATGCTATGATGTAAATGTTATCATCTACCTTTTGTATCATGTATGTAGGTGATTGATGAAGTTACCAAACTTATAAATGTAGCACACTTTATGTTTAGAAGTATGGAAAAGGATACAAAGTTCAATGGTATTTTAGTTTTTTCTCAAAAACAAGTAAAAACAATGATGTAGGATACTCTCAATAGATTAGTAAACTAAGTGGAAGATTAAATTGTGTTGTTTTTATAATAGGTTACAAGTTTCCAAAAGGTTGGAAAGTAATATTTTGGTTACATTCTATTCATTTTCTATTCATGAGAGGTTGTTGTGTGCAATAGGTATATTGGAACTCTCAATGAAGATGTATGGCCAGGAGTGACTAAGTTGAGAGACTGGCATGCCTATCCTCAAAGGAAGCATCAAGATTTAAGCCTTCATGTTCCCAAGTTGGAACCAGATAATATGGATTTGTTGTCTGTAAGTTCCTTCCATCTATTTTCATTTCATTTCCATTTTGGATGCTCTTTCTTTTTCTTCTTTTAATTTTCCTATTTGTAAGTAACCTACTAAAAATTGATTGGTTTCCCTTTGCAAAAAATTCTGATTCATGAGACATCCAAGAGAATCTCAACCAAAAGAGCAATGCAACATCCTTATTTTGATGATCTTGACAAATTTCAATTATGATTTTAAGCCATCATAAAAGTGTGAGAATCTTAGCAAGGGAATTTCAAGTTATTCATTTGAAGTTAACCTCATCATGAGCACCTATGATGTAGATATTATAAGAGCATCTTGAATTTCAAGTTATTCTATTCATGAGAGGTGTTGTGTGCAATAGGTATCTTGGAACTCCTAATGAAGAAGCATGAACAAGAGTGACTAAGTTGAGAGACTGGCATGCCTATCCTCAATGGAAGCATCAAGATTTAAGCCTTGTTGTTCCCAACTTGGAACCAAATAGTGTGGATTTATTGTCTGTAAGTGTCTTCCATCTATTTTCATTTCATTTCCATTTTGGATTCTCTTTCTTTTTCTTCTTTTACTTTTCCTATTTGTAAATAAACTACTAAAAATCGATTGGTGTCTCCTTGTAGAAAATGTTGATTTATGAGCCAACCCAGAGAATCTTAGCCAAAAAATCAATGCAACATCCTTATTTTGATGATCTTGACAAATCATAATTATGATTTAAAGCCATTATAAAAGATCATGTGAAGCTTAGCGAGGGAATTTCAAGTTATTCATTTGAAGTTAACCTTATCATGAGAATCTATGATGTAGACATTATAAAAGAATCTTGAAAGTATGAGTGGAATTGTAAAAGAAATGTGAGAATGGAGTACCTAGGGTATCCTTGAATTGTATTTTTGGTTATTATGAGACGATCTTATAAGCTAGATTTGTGTGCATGAAAATGGGGCACATTGATTCAATATTTGATTTAACTGGGGTGTTGGAATTCATGTATAGTTTTATTTTTTTCTCATGATTTTGTATTACCATTTGATAGTTTTGAGAAATCATTGTGCCTACAAGTACAATCACTTGGGTTTCAAAATGGTATGTGAAGCATATTAGATAATTGTAGCACAAACAAAATAATTAGGATTACCAAATAAATCTCATTTTATTTTAAATATCATATTATTAATATAGTGAGTGTAATAACCATTGATGGTTACCAATAATTATTTTTCTTCTTTTATTCTCTCCATATTATAATTAGCACCAATTGACTAACTTATTATAAAAACTTCATTTATTAAAAAAAATCAGCCTAATGACTATATATCAACATCAATATAGCATTGCATTTATTCACATAAACATTTGTAATGATATTTTCTCAAATTTTGAAATTTATTGCTACCCTCAAACATTGTAATTTGTGCAATGTAATCCCTTAATATTGCAAAATGGAAACAATCTTTGACAACCTGTTACTCAAATACCATGCCACTTACAGGCATTCCTTCTGAGGCATCATAATCATGTAGGGAACCTCTACAATAACCTCTCTCATTTTTTTTTTATCTCAGAGTTATTTTTCCTTGGTTGAGGGTTGAGGGTTGAGGGATTAGGGTTTAGGGTTTAGGGTTTAGGGTTTAGGGTTTAGGGTTGAGTGTTTAAGGGTTTAGGTATAAGGTTGAGGGATTAGGGTAGAGAGGGAGGGATGGATCGATGGAGATATGGAGGGAGAAGTGAGATAGAGAGGAGAGAAGAGGAGGTAGGATAGAGATATGTGAGGGTTGAGGATCCAATGTATAGGGTATAGGGTTGAGAATTGAGGGTATAGGATTGAGGACCTATAGGGTTGATTGTTTAGGGTATTGGGTTGAGGGTATAGGGTCAAGGGATTAGGGTTGAGGGTTATGGGTGAAGGGATGAGGGTAGAGGCTTTAGGGTATAGGTTTGAGGGTATATGGTTAAGTGATTAGGGTTGAGGGTCCAATGTATAGGGTAGAGGGTATAGGGGTTGAGGGTTTAGGGTTTAAGGGTTGAGGGTTTAATGTATAGGGTAGATGGGTGAGAGATAGAGGGAGGGAGTGAGAGAGAGAGAGACCTGAGAGAGGGAGAGGGGGTGGGGAGGAGAGACTTGAGAAAAAGAGAGAGAAAGAGGGAGTGAGTGAGAGAGAGAGAGAGAGACTTGAGAGAGGGAGAGGGGGTGTGACGGAGAGGCTTCAAAGAGCAATAAAGAGAAACAAAGAGAGAGATAGAGAGAGAGAGAGAGAGACCCCACTAGCTTTCTAATTCGGTGGAATTGGAAACCTAACTTGGCCTGTTTGAAAAAATGGGTCCAAGAAATGGGGTCTTTGGTGATGTAAATAATTGAGAGACCCCATTTCTTGGACCCATTTTTTCAAACATCTAGCTTTCCAATTCGGTGAAATTGGCAATCTAACTTAGCTTGTTTGAAAAAATAGGTCTAAGAAATGGGGTCTCCTGGTTATGCAAATCACTGGGAGACCCCATTTCTTGGACCCATTTTTTCAAACATGCCACTATATTACCAATTTCACTGAATTGGAAATCTAGTGGGCCCACTAACTTGCCAATTTGATGAAGTTGGCAACCTAACTTGGCCACTAGGTTGTCAATTTCATCGAATTGGCAAGCTAGTGGGCCCACTAGCTTTCCAATTTGGTGAAATTGGCAACCTAACTTGGATTGTTTGTAAAAATGGGTCCAAGAAATGGGGTCTCCTAGTGATTTACATCACCAGAAGACCCCATTTCTTGGACCCATTTTTTTTAAATAGGCCACGACATTGCCAATTTCACCAAATTGGTAAGCTAGTGGGCCCACTAGCTTGCCAATTCAGTTAAATTGGCAACCTAACTTGGACTACTTGGAAATATTGGTCCAATAAATGGGGTCTCCCAGTGATGTAAATCACCAAGAGACCCCATTTCTTGGACTCTTTTTCAAACAATCCACTACATTACCAATTTCACCGAATTGGCAAGCTAGGGTAAAGGGTTTAATGGTTAACGGTTTAAGGGTTAAGGGTTTACTTTATAGGGTTAATGGTAGAGGGGAGAAAGATAGAGAGAATAATACATAGAGAGAGAGGATTGGGAGAGAGAGATATAGGGTAGAGAGATAAAGGGTAGAGAGATAGAGGGTAGATGGTTAAGGGTAGGGGGGAGAGAGATAGGAGTTAGTGAGAGAGAGAGACTTGAGAGGGGGAGAGGGGGTAGGAGGGAGACTTGAGAGAGAGAGAGGGAGGAGGGAGTAGGAGAGAGAGAGAGGTTAGAGGGTAGAGAGTTTAAGGCTCAGCTGAGAGAGAGGCAAGGTAAGGAGAGGAGAGAGATGGAGTGAGAGAGAGAGAGAGAGAGTCTTGGAGAGACAGAGAGGGAGGAGGAGTGGGAGAGAGATATAAGGTAAAGGGTAGAAGTTTTAAGGTTTAAGGGTTAGGGTAGAGGGGAGAGGGCAGGAGGGAAAGATTTGAGAGAGAGAGGGAGGGAGGGAGTGGGAGAGAGATAGAGGTAAGAGGGTTAAGGTTTGAGGGGAGAGAGATAGGAGTTAATGAGTGAGAGAGGGAGACTTGAGAGAGGGATATGGGGTAGGAGGGAGAGACTTGAGAGAGAGAGAGAGAGGGGGTTTAAGGGTAGAGGGTTAAGGGTAGAGGGGAGAGAGATAAAAGGAGTGAGTGAGATAGAAAGACTCAAGAGAGGGAGATACTTGAGAGAGAGAGAGAGGGGAAGAGTGGGAGAGAGATAGAGGGTAGAGGGTAGAGGTTTATGGGTTTAATGGTTAAGGAGAGAGATGGAAGGAGTGTGAGTGAGAGAGAGAGAGGGAGGAGTGGGAGAGAAACGAGGGGCAGAGGGTAGAGGCTTAAGGGTTAAGGGGTAAAGGTGAGAGGTTAAGGGAGAGGGAGAGAGATAGGAGGAGTGAGAGAGAGAGAGACTTGAGAGGGAGAGGGGTAGGAGGGAAAGACTCTGAGAGAGAGGGATGGAGTGAGAGAGATAGAGGGTTAAGGGTTAGATGAGAGAGACAAATGAGGAGTGAGTGAGATAGAGATACTTGAGAGAGGGAGAGGGGGTAGGAGGGAGAGACTTGAGAGAGAGATATAGAGAGAGGGAGGGAGTAGGGGAGAGATAAAGGGTAGAGGGTTTAAGGGTTTAATGGTTAAGGGTAGAGGGGAAAGAGATAAAAAGAGAGAGAGAGTGCATGAGTGGGAGAGAATTTAGAGAGAGAGGGAAGGAATGGGAGAGAGATAGAGGATAGAGGGTAAAGCGTTCAAGGGTTTAAGGGCTAAGGGTAGAGAGTAAAGGGTTAAGGGTTAATGGTAGAGGGGAGAGAGATAGGAGTGAGTGAGAGAGAGAGACTTAAGAGAGGGAGAAGGGGTAGGAGGGAGAGACTTGAAGTGAGAGAGAGGGAGCAAGTTGGAGAGAGATAGAGGGTAGAGGGTTTAAGGGTTAATGGTAGAGGATATAGAGATAAGGGTAAAGGGAAGAGAGATAGGAGTGAGTGAGTGAGAGAGAGAGAGGGTAGAGGGTAGAGGGGATACAGATAGAAGGAATGAGTGAGTGAGAGAGAGAAAGACATGAGAGAGGGAGAGGGGGTAGGAGGGAGAGACTTGAGAGAGATAGAGGGAAGAGGGTTTAAGGGTTTAAGGGTAGAGGGCAAGGGATAGAGAGAAAGAGAGAAAAGAAACATAAAAAATCAACTTTTTAATAATGCAAGTGTGTTTTGAAGTAGTAGAGATATGGAATTTTTTTAGTAAGACATAACACGCTCACGTCATAACGCAAGCGTGTTATAACGTGAGTATGTTATAATGAGAGCACATTATAATGTGAGCATGTTATAACATGAGCACATTATAATGGGAGCACATTATAATGTGAGCATGTTATAACATGAGTGCATTATAATGCGAGCACATTATAATGTGAACACATTATAATGTGAGCACATTATAACACGAGTGCATTATAATGTGGGCACATTATAACGTGAGCACATTATAACATAAGTGCATTATAACGCGAGCATGTTATAATGCGAGCATGTTATAATGCAAGTGCATTATAACATGAGCACATTATATGATAAAAGTTATAAGTAAAATAATACATCATTTCTCAATCATCTACTATTTATGTGCATACCACTCTCCAAAGCTTTCATTTTGGTATAGGCATGGAGGATGTTGGAAAATGTAGTTGAATTTGGTTTTACACCTACAAATTGCATATGCTTGAAAAAAAATTGTGCATAGCCTACAATCATTCTAGTCCACGAGGACATATCTTATTGAGGTATTTTGTCAAACAGATATACCAAGTAGCTGATTTCTTTGTCTATGCTACCTAATTTTCCATACATATCTACCAAAGCATTTTATCAAACAACATAGACAAGGCAATCAAATTTTTGAAGAAATGCCTCAAAGAAATGGGGTCTCATGGTGATGCTCATTTTATCAAACAACTGATTGCATTGTCTATGCAACCAAATTTTCCACATGTCTCCACAAAATTGGAATATACTCTTCCCACATTGATAGATCTTTGAAACTATTTTGGTTTTCATCTCTATTGACAAAACACTAGCACAAAGGGACATGAATGCAAAATCATCGTGGTAGGAAATATTCAAATACCGTAGTTGGAGACACGCCCTCTACCACAAGCGAATACAAAGGGACACCATTAACCACAATTGAATATGGAGTGACACCATATATCGCAAGTGAATATGGAGGGACACCATCTATCACAAGTGAATATGGTTGGATACCATCTACCGCAAGTGAATATGAAGGGACACCATCCACTACATCTCAAATTGAGAGTACATCATCATTCGAAATTCATGAAGAAGGTATGCCATCATCCCCATGTGAACCTCAAGGTATGTCATCTATTCCACCCTTGATCTAAGGTATGCGATCTAGCCCACCTCACTTGAATATTGATGAAATTCTTAATGTTGAGATGTATGTACCTAGGAGAACACCACCTAAAATTTTGTGTAGAAAGGAAAAGTATTTTATTAATGTCCATGAGCATATTTTGTAGCACATGGAAGGTAATATTCCAACACGTACTTATAGAAGATATGTTGATAAGGTTTGGAAATTGTTCTTTGAAAGGCTAAATGAGACAATAAGATGTCAACTATTTGTTGAAATGATGCAGGGTATAAAGTATAGAAACATCTTGAAGATTCTTGGGTTGAGAACATCAAATGCTTCAAGTGAAAACACTATTGTGAAGAATCTAATGGATGCTTATGAGAGTGTGGGTAAGACCTCATGCTCAAAGGACAGTAATGTCACCCAACATGTCATTACATCAACTTTGGTAAGTAGTCAAACAAGGAGATCTCGTCTCATTAGAAAGAGGAGTGAACAATTTAGAATTAATAGAAAAACTTTATCAAAATTCATTCAAAGGTAGTAAAGAATTGAGGACACCAATTCAAATGAATTATGGGAATTCTCAGGGAGACTCCTATGAAAAGATAAAAAAGTTGTTGAAGTATTGAGAACACTAATGGAAGAGTATTCGAAGAATAACAAGAAGCCTTCTCCAAATCAAAGGGATGTGGTAAGAAGAATAATCGGTAGTCAAAACTGTGAGCCACATCCAAAGCATTTTTTGAATATGACTCAAACCCAATTTTTTCGTAAATTTCAACAAGATTATTCTCAAATTCAAATTTATCAAAAATATTTTGAAATGATTCAACCTTTTTTATGTCAAGATAAATCACACACACACTACTTGTTTTTGTAGACTACATATTGAATTCTCTAACCATTATGATGGTTATCATTCTATATGTTTAGATTTGCATACTAATAATGTTTTGCAGGATTGTGGCATACAAGCCCCACCAACATCTTCGAGAGAGTTCTTATCAAAAAAATTATGTGAAATAGAGGATGGCCAAATATTCTATAGGAATTTTTTTTTGGATAGTTCATGTCAGTAGTGCAGTGGCTTGCAATGTATACCATTATGTCAACTTATGGAAAGAACACGAGGTGGGAAAGCAACTAGTAGAGTTCAAGAAGTATAAAAGAGTGGCATACATTACCAAATATGGTAATCAAGAAAAAAGGTGTGATTTAGTTATTCAAAATATTCCAATGTATTAGTTTATGCCTATGTTTCATGACAATATAGTGTATGAGTGTGCAAGGCATACTCATAGAGCCTGATGGTTGAAGATGTAATTCAAGTTATGCAAGAATACCTTTCTAGTTGGTAGCATAGTTTCAGTGGTCAACTTTGTAGAGAACTACACTCTATAGCCACAGCATGAGGTGAAGTCATAATATTACAACTTCACACAGGTTTGATATTTGTGCACATAGCATTCATTCATGCAGCTTGTAGTACAGAGGACCAAAGGAAGGTATTGAGGGAGTTGTCACTTTTATATTAGTGATGATTGCATAAATTCTCCATAGTTCATGCAAGGTTGCTTCCAGAAGTTCTATAGTGATTTAGCTTAGAGAGGCTTAACATATAGTCGGCATATAGTATGGTCAGATAATTACGCAGTACAGTTCAAGAACTTGTGCATGTTCTACTAGTTGAGCAAGATGCGTGTTATTACAAGTGTTCAACATATGTGGAACTTTTTTGAATTCGAGCATGGAAAGGGGGAGCATGTGTGAAAAGAGAATTAGCGCGAGAAGAGTTAAAGTATAAAGACAATGCAAAGTTGACAAATTCAAAATCAATCATCGAGTGGTGTAATGCTTCGATGGGTCTAGGTAATGAAGGTGTGTCTTCAGTTCGTAGATTTTTTTGGTTGATGGATGATACTAACATTGCACCATATGAGGATTGTTGTACACTGACAGAATTGAGTGAGCTACACTCTTTCCTTGGCTCAAATGTAGGTTCATGGAGTATCAATAAATGTTTGATGCCATGTTTTTATTCTTCATGTACAATGCAAGCCTAGGATGATTGTGAGTAAAAGGAGTGGGTTGAGAAATGGCCGTTAAGTTATCTTAGCCCACTTCACACGTATTTCCCTCTGATGGCATTGGAAATAACATAGATGGATTCATTGATTGAATTTGACCACATATTAGATCTAGTTCAACTAGGTAATATATCTACTTGCATAGTTTTTTAAATTCCTATTGTTACCTTACTTTGTATTGTATTTGTAATGTTGACTAATTTCATCTAATTTATTGCACATATCAATGCAGGGCATATTTATGCAGTTATTTCAGGTGAAGACAATGAAGAGGGAACAAACTATTACTTGTGTCATTGTGTTGAGGCCAAAAATAAATTGTAGGCCCTAATTATAGATGGAGAAAATATCGAATACCCTACAACATTAGTTGTTGTTACTAGAACATGGCTTAGAGGGTACCCACATAAGAGTGTTAAATATTGGTTGTTTCAGTACTTTCACATGCATCAAAAGATTCTTCATTACTCTAACTTTGTCGTAGCATCCAATGTTTGTTTGACCAAATATGGGGGTAGACCTTTGAACAAGACCTTGTGGAAGGTCTGTGAGTTTGACCATGAGGAAATACTTGACACAATAAAGTGTAGAGTAGACCCAAATTGTTCATTGGATTAATTTGTAAGTATGCACATTGCTTCTTATTAATTTATACTTGTATGTTTGTATGATTTCAATGCCATGATGTAAATGCTATCATCTAATGTTTGTATCATGTATGTAGGTGATTGATGAAGTTACCAGACTTGCAAATGTAGCACACTTTATGCTTAGAACTATGGAAAAGGATACAAATTTCAATGGTATTTTATTTTTTCTCAAAAACATGCAAAAACAATGATGCAGGATATTCTCAATAGATTAGTAAACTAAATGGAAGATTAAATTATGTTGTTTTTATAATAGGTTACAAGTTTCTAAAGGTTGGAAAGTAATATTTTGGTTACATTCTATTCATTTTCTATTCATGAGAGGTTGTTTTATGCAATAGGTATCTTGGAACTCTCAATGAAGATGTATGGCCAAGAGTGACTAAGTTGAGAGACTGGCATGCCTATCTTTAATGGAAGCATCAAGATTTAAGCCTTCATGTTCCTGAGTTGGAACCAAATGGTGTGGATTTGTTGTCTATAAGTGCCATCCATCTATTTTCATTTCATTCCATTTTGGATGCTCTTTCTTTTTCTTCTTTTACTTTGCCTATTTGTAAGTAACCTACTAAAAATTGATTGGTTTCCCCTTGCATAAAATGCTAATTTATGAGACATCCAAGAGAATCTCAGCCAAAAGAGCAATGCAACATCCTTATTTTGATGATCTTGACAAATACCAATTATGATTTTAAGCCATCATAAAAGTGTGAGAAGCTTAGCGAGGGAATTTCAAAGTATTCATTTGAAGTTAACCTCATCATGAGCACCTATGATGTAGATATTATAAGAGCATCTTGAATTTCAAGTTATTTTATTCATGAGAAGTGTTGTGTGCAATAGGTATCTTGGAACTCCTATTGAATATGTATGACCAAGAATGACTTAGTTGAGAGACTGGCATGCCTATCCTCAATGGAAGCATCAATATTTAAGCCTTGTTGTTCCCAACATGGAACTAAATAGTGTGGATTTGTTGTTTGTAAGTGTCTTCCATCTATTTTCATTTCATTTCCATTTTGGATGCTCTTTCTTTTTCTTCTTTTACTTTTCCTATTTGTAAATAAAATATTAAAAATTGATTGGTGTCTCCTTGCAAAAAATGTTGATTTATGAGCCAACAAAGAGAATCTTAGCCAAAAAAGCAATGCAGCATCCTTATTTTGATGCTCTTGACAAATCACAATTCTGATTTAAAGCCATTATAAAAGAGCATGTGAAGCTTAGGGAGGGAATTTCAAGTTATTCATTTGAATTTAACCACAATATGAGCATCTATGATGTAGACATTATAAAAGAATCTTGAATGTATGAGTGGCATTGTAAAAGAAATGTGAGAACAGAGTACCTAAGGTATCCTTGAATTGTATTTTTGGTTATTATGAGACAATCTTATAAGCTAGATTTGTGTGCATGAAAATGGGGCACATTGATTCAATATTTGATTTAACTAAGGTGTTGGAATTTATGTATAGTTTTTTTTCTCATGATTTTGCATTACCATTTGATAGTTTTGAAAAAGTATTGTTCCTACAAGTACAAGCACTTGGGTTTCAAAACGGTATATGAAGCATATTAGATAATTGTAGCACAAAAAAAAAATTAGGATTACCAAATAAATCTCATTTTATTTTAAATATCATATTATTAATATAGTGAGTGTAATAACCATTGATGGTTATCAATAATTATTTTTCTTCTTTTATTCTCTCCATATTATAACTAGCACCAATTGACTAATTATAAAAATTTTATTTATTAAAAAAATCAACCTAATGATTATATATCAATATCAATATAGCATGCCATATATTCACCTAAACATTTGTAATGGTATTTACTCAAATTTTGAGATTTATTGTTTCCCTTCAAACATTTCTAATTTGTGCAATGTAATCCCTTAACAGTCCAAATTGCAAAAGGGCAACAATGTTTGAAGGCCTAGTACTCAGATACCATGTCACAGGAATTTTGTATGAGGCATCAGGATCATGTAGGGAACTTCTAAAATAACCTCTTTCAGTTTTTGTTATCTCAGAGTCATTTTTCCTTGGTGTCCAATTTTGACTTGATGGAAAAAGTGTCAATTACGAGCAATGTAAAGTTGCAAAGTGGTGCAAATTTTATTTTGTAACTTGTGTGACCAAATGGACTAATCCAATGCATCCAGATGGGTAAATTTACACTAGGCATGGTCCTCTTTCACACCCAAACACGTCGAATCACTCTAAGCTATGTTCAACTAACTCGATCCCTTAAGGGTCCAAAGTGAAAAATGGTTGCAATATTTGAAAGGATATTACTCAGAAACCATGATGCTTACAAACTCTCTATCTAATCCTATGATATTGTGTTGGTCCACAATAACCTCTCTTTCTTTTCATTATCTTAGAGTCATTTTCCTGTGGTGTCTAGTTTTCACTTGATTCCAAAAAGTGTCAAATGCAAGAAGTGTAAAGTTGCAAAGTGGTGCATCTTTCATTTTGCAACTTGTGTAACCAAACAAACTATTCCAACACATCTGGATGGGTATTTTTATGGTAGGTATGGTCCTCTTTCGCACTCAAACACGCAAAATCACTCTAAGCTAAGTTCAACCGACTCGATCCTTTAATGGTCCAAAGTGCAAAAGGGTAAAAATCTTTGATGGGCTACTACTTGAAAACTGTGATGCTTACAAACTCATCATCTAAGCCTACAGGATCATGTTGGTCCATTCTACAATAACCTTTTTCAGTTTTTGTTATCTTAGAGTTGTTTTCCCGTGGTTTCCAATTTTCATTTGATGGAAAAAGTGTCAAATACAAGTAGTGTAAAGTTGCAAAATAGTGCAACTTTCGTTCTGCAACTTGTGTGACCAAACAAACTATTCCAACACATTTGGATGGGTACATTTACACTAAACATGGTCCTCTTTCGTATCCACATGTCGAAGCACTTCAAGCTACATTCAACCGGCTTAATCTATTAAGGGTCCAAAGTGCAAAAAGGGCAGTAATTTTTTATGGGATACTACTCAAAAACCATGATTCTTACAAACTCTCCATTTGAGCCTACAATATCGTGTTGGGCCCCTCTACAATAACCTCTCATTTTTTTTAATCTCGGATTTTTTTTCCTATGGTGTTTAGTTTTCACATGATAGAAAAAGTGTCAAATGCAAGTAGTGTAAAGTTGCAAAGTGGTGCAACTTTTATTTTGAAACTCATGTGACCAAATAGATTGTTCCAACACATCCATATGGGTACATTTACACTAGGAATTGTCCTCTTTCACATCCAAACACATTGAATCACTCTGAGCTACATTCAACTGGCTCGATCCCTTAAGGTTCCAAAGTGCAAAAGGGCAGCAATCTTTGACAGGCTACTGCTCAGAAACCATGATGCATACAAACCCTCTATCAAATCCTATGGGATCACATTGGGCCCCTCTATAATAACCTCTCTCAATTTTGGTTATCTCAAAGTTTTTTTCCCATGGTGTCCAATTTTCACTTGATGGAAAAAGTGTCAAATGCAAGCAATGTAAAGTTGCAAAGTGGTGCAACTTTCATTTTGCAACTTGTGTGACCAAATGAACTGTTTCAACACACCTAGATTGGTATGTTTACGCTATGCATGGTCCTCTTTTGTACCCAAACATGTTGAATCACTCCAACCTACGTTCAACCGGCTCAATCCCTAAAGGGTCCAAATTGTAAAAGGGCAACAATATTTGATGGGATATTACTCAAAAATCATGATGCTTACAAAATATTTTTATGATCCTATGAGATCTCATTGGGCCCCTCTACAATAACCTCTCTCTATTTTTGTCATCTTAGATTCATTTTCTTGTGGTGTCCAATTTTCACTTAATGGAAAAAGTGTCAAATACAAGTAGTGTAAAATTACAAAGAGGTGCAACTTTCGTTCTGCAATTCGTATGACCAAGCAATATGTTCCAATGCATCTGGATGTGTACATTTACACTATACATGGTCCTCTTTCTCACCCAAACATGTTGAATCACTCTAAGCTACGTTCAACCAACTCAATCATTTATGATGGCATGTAAAACAATTGAAAAGAGAAACATTCACACTATAGTTGAGAAGTCTAAGTTTTCCACACCAAAAGCATATGATCATCCTCATGTCTAGCAAGTGCAAGAATTTTTTTAATTATCTTCCTTGCCCTTACAACAATATATAACCAATTGTAAATGCATACAATGGTGGAACTTGGAAACATTTTATATTTCGTCAATTAACAACTTAGGTTGTGAAGCATTTTGTCATTTCCATTTGAAATGATTTTCTATGCTTGAAAATTGGAGTCTAAGAGAAACAAGTGATGCTCTCACGTACATTTATTATTTGGTGTGATAAATAAAGTTTTTAGCCAAGTCCATTTCTTATTTGTATTATAAACTATAAAGATTTCTCCAAAGTCCATTTCCTATACAGGAAATAATATTGCAAAAAGTTGGCATACACATCTTTTGACGTGTTTATATGGTGATGGATCAAGAACAATAACAATTCATTCTGTACTATGAGGATTATGCTGTGAAAATGTTTAAATACTATTAAGGATAAATGTTTGTATGATAATGTGTCAAGATGTTAACTACTCATCTACTATGAATATTATGGTTTGCAAGCATTGTGAAGTTTATATATCCTTTCCTTAATTGATTTTGTATTACCATTTGACAGTTTTGAGAAAGCATTGTGCCTACAAGTACAAGCACTTGGGTTTCAAAATGGCATATGAAGCATGGTAGACAATTGTAGCACAAACAAAAGAATTAGGACTACCAAATAAATCTCATTTTATTGTAAATTTCATATTATTAATATAGTGAGTGTAATAACCATTGATGGTTACCAATAAATTTTTTTCTTCTTTTATTCTCTCCATATTATAACTAGCACCAATTGACTAACTTATTATAAAAACTTCATTTATTAAAAAAATCAACCTAATGATTATATAACAATATCAATATAGCATGCCATCTATTCACATAAACATTTGTAATGATATTTACTCAAATTTTGAAATTCATTGATGCCCTCAAACATTTGTAATTTGTGCAACGTAATCCCTTAACAGTCCAAATTGCAAAAGGGCAACAATCTTTGACGACCTATTACTCAGATACCATGTCACTTACAAGAATTCTATCTAAGACATCAGGATCATGTAGGGAACCTCTATAATAACCTCTCTTGGTTTTTGTTATTTCAGAGTCATTTTTTCTTGGTGTCGAATTTTGACTTGATGGAAAAAGTGTCAATTACAAGCAATATAAAGTTGCAAAGTGGTGCAACTTTCATTTTGCAACTCGTGTAACCAAATGGACTACTCCAATGCATCCATATGGGTGTGTTTACAATAGGCATGGTCCTCTTTCACACCCAAACACGTCAAATCACTCTGAGCTACATTTAACCAGCTTGATCCCTTTAGGGTCCAAAGTACAAAATGGCTGCAATATTTGATAGGCTATTACTCAGAAACCATGATGTTGAAAAACTCTCTATCCAAGCCTATGGGATTTTTTTGGGCCTCTCTACAATAACCTCTCTTATTTTTTGTTATCTCAGAGCCACTTTCCTATGGTGTCCAGTTTTCACTTGATTTCAAAAAGTGTCAAATACAAGCAATGTAAAGTTGCAAAGTGGTGCATCTTTCATTCTACAACTTGTTTGACCAAACAGACTATTCCAATGCATCTAGATGGGTATTTTTATGGTATGCATAGTCCTCTTTTGCACCCAAACACGCTGAATCACTCTGAGCTAAGTTCAACCAACTCGATCCCTTAAGGGTCCAAAGTGCAAAATGACAACAATATTTGATGGGCTACTACTCATAAACCATGATGCATACAAACCCTCTATCAAAGCCTACAGGATCACATTGGGCCCCTCTATGATAACCTCTCTCAATTTTTGTTATCTTAGAGTCATTTTTCCGTAGCATCTAGTTTTCACTTGATGGAAAAAATGTCAAATGCAAGCAATGTAAAGTTGCAAAATAGTGCAACTTTCGTTTTGCAACTTGTGTGACCAAACGAACTTTTCTAAGACACCTAGATTGGTATGTTTACACTATGCATGGTCCTATTTTGTACCCAAACATGTTGAATCACTCTGAGCTATGTTCAACCAGCTTGATCCCTAAAGGGTCTAAAGTGCAAAAGGGCAACAATATTTGGTGGGATATTACTCAAAAATAGTGATTCTTACAAACTCTTCATCTGATCCTATGAGATCTCATTGGGCCCCTCTACAATAACCTCTCTCGATTTTTGTTATCTCGGATTCATTTTCCTGTGGTGTCCATTTTTCACTTGATGGAAAAAATGTCAAATGCAAGTAGTGTAAATTTACAAAGTGGTGCAACTTTCATTTTGCAACTTGTGTGACCAAGTGAACTATTCCAACCATTTGGATGAGTACATTTACACTAGACATGGTCCTCTTTTGAACCCAAACCTGTCAAATCACTCTAAGCTATGTTCAACCAACTTGATCATTTATGATGGCATGCAAAACAATCGAAAAAGAGAAACATTCACACGATAGTTGAGAAGTCTAAGTTTTCCACACCAAAAGCATATGATCATCCTCAAGTCTAACAAGTGCAAGAAGAAATTTTCAATTATCCTCCTTGCCCTTACAACAATATACTACTAATTGTAAATGCGTACAATGGTGGAACTTGGAAACATTTTATATTTCCTCAATTAACAACTTAAGTTGTGAAGCATTTTGTCATTTCCATTTGAAATGATTTCCTATGCTTGAAAATTGGATTCAAGAGAAACAAGAGATGCTCTCATGTACATTTATTATTTGGTGTGATAAATAAAGTTTTCAGCCAAGTCCATTTCTTATTTGTATTATAAATTATAAAGCTTTCTCTAAAGTCCATTTCCTATACAGGAAATAATATTGCAAAAAGTTGACATATACATCTTTCGATGTGTTTATATGGTGATGGATCAAGAACAATAATAATTCATTATGTACTATGAGGATTATGTTGTGAAAATGTTTTAAAAATATTCAAGATAAATGTTTGTATGATAATGTTTCATGATGTTAACTACTCATCTACTATGAATATTATGTTTTGCAAGCATTGTGAATATTATGTATCCTTTGCTTAATTGAGTTGTTCCAATCAAAAGATTAAATATAGTGGAATCTTTTTATGAAAAATCTCATGGAATACCAATTCAAAATAATTTGTTTGATTTTAGATAAAGCATTTAATCACTTACCACCACTACATGATAACTCTCCTTAGAGCGATGGAAAGGTTCACGTGCCCAGGTTGAGGCGTGTTGAAGCCCTATAGAAACCATCCAAAGAGAAATGAAACTACTAATCAATAATGGTTTGATTTTTCACAAACTAAAAACTATAACAACAAATGTAAATTGAAAATTAGTAATCTTCCTCATACCTTCATGAGGGGCATTGAGGAGTCTATAATAGATGAAGCACCAAGCTCCATTTCCCTATGAACATTTGGACGTGTATCTACTTCCAATATCTGAAAATAAATCAACAAATTATTCAATCACGAAAAGTACAATAGTGATGCACATCATGGCTTATAATGTATGAGATAATGAACAAAATTTTGAGTACTTATTAAACTATATATTTTGGACTATCATGCTTACTATTTTCCCTATCCATAGCTTGTTCGAAAGCACCTATTTTTTGGCTTTTATCCATAGCAACAAGGCAATGAACTATTTGATAAAATGCTTTGGTAGACATGTACGATAACTGTGGTAGCATAGAAAAGGAAATGAACTTTTTGAAAAAAAATGCCTCAAAGAAATGGGGCCTCATGGTGATGGAATTCCATTACAAACAAAAGTGTCATGGAATTCCATCACCTTGAGACCACATTTCTTCAAGGAATTTTTTCAAACTACTCACTACCTTGACTATGATATTGCTTACCATTATGCTTTGATATATTTTTTCAAGCATTCATTGGATTTTGGAAAGCACCTATTTTAGGCTTTCAGCCATAGCAGCAAGGAAGTGAGCAGTTTGATAAAATGCTTTGGTAGACATATATGCAAAATGTGGTAGCATAGAAAAGGCGGTGAGTTGTTTGAAAAAATGCCTCAAAGAAATGTGGTCTCATGGTGATGGAATGACATTCCATCACCATGAGATCGCATTTCTTCGAGGAATTTTTCAAACTACTCACTACCTTGTTAATGTTATTGCTTACTATTATGCGTTGATAAATTTTTCCAAACATCCATAGTTTGTTGGAAAACACCTTTTTTAGGCTTTTAGCCATAGCAAAAAGGAATTTCAAGTAGTTTGATAAAATGATTTGGTATACATGTATGGAAAATGTTGTAGCATAGAAAAGGCAGTGAGCTATTTGAAAAAATTCCTCAAAGAAATATGGTCTCATGGTGATGGAATGGCATTCCATCACCATGAGACCACATTTCTTCGAGGAATTTTTTCAAACCAATAACTACCTTGTCTATGTTATTGCTTACTATTATGCTTTGATAGATTTTTTCCCAGCATCCATAGTTTGTTGGAAAGCACCTAATTTAGGTTTTAGCCATAGCAGCAAGGAAGTGAGTAGATTGATTAAATGCTTTCGTAGACGTGTATGGAAAATGTGGTAGCATAGAAAAGGCGGTGAGTTGTTTGAAAAAATGCCTCAAGGAAATGTGGTCTCATGGTGATGGAATTGCATTCCATCACCATAAGACCACATTTCTTCGAGGGATTTTTTTAAACTACTCATTGCCTTGTCTATGTTATTACTTAATATTATGATTTGATAGATTTTTTCCAAGCATCCATAGTTTGTTGGAAAGCACCCTTTTTAGGATTTTAGCCAGGGTAGCAAGGAAGTTCAAGTAGTTTGATAAAATGCTTTGGTAGACATGTATGGAAAATGTGGTAGCATAAAAAAGACGATGAGTTGTTTGAAAAAATTCCTCTAAGAAATGTGGTATCATGGTGATGGAATGGCATTCCATCACCAAGAGACCACATTTCTTCGAGGCATTTTTTCAAACTATTCACTGCCTTGTCTATGCTATTGCTTACTATTATTCTTTGAGAGATTTTTTTCCAAGAACCCATAGTTTTTTGGAAAGCACCTTTTTTAGGCTTTTAGCCATAGCAGCAAGGAAGTGAACTATTTGATAAAATGCTCTGGTAGACATGTATGGAAAATGTGGTAGCATAGAAAGGCAGTGAACTATTTGAAAAAAATCCTCAAAGAAATTGGGTCTCATGGTGATGTCCATCACCATGAGACCATATTTATTTGAGACATTTTTTTAAACAACTCATTCCCTTGTCTATGCTATTGATTACTATTATTCTTTCATATATTTCTTCCAAGCATCCATAGCATAGACAAAGCAGTGAACTGTTTGAAAAGATTCCTCAATAAAAAGTGCTCTCATGGAATTCCATGAGAAGAAAATGCAATTGGCTATTGCTCCTAGTTATTACTTATGCTATGTGAAGTAATTGCATCACTGCTTACATTGACTTTCTAAACAACTATATTGTAGTTGAAATTTTTTCATCTATCAACATCTAGTTATTAGTTATGGAATGTGAAGTAATGCTTTGAGTTTGAAAGGTGTGCAATGTAATGTAATCAATAATATGAATATAAGCTACACAAATCTATTAAGTACAATTTAATAGTTAAACTCTTTATTCTATTACCTATGTAAAGGTTTGTCTAACTCCACTAGAATTGGGAGGTATTCCCACAAAACCTCTAATATTAGCCTATTCAACATCCAAAATCAGATATTAGAATACCATTCATATAACAATGTTATCAACATGTAATAAATGTATAATTGTTTACTAGTTACATACCTCAACGGTAGATGAGTGGAGTAATAAGTAGGTGTAGGGCCTATGTATCCACTATCAACACTGTGACCTTGAACTTTTATTAAAATCAAAACATTAAATTAGTTAATCTTGCATTTCAAAATTGAAATTTAATAGATTAAATTCAATGAACATGTCAACATTTACCTGACTATCGATGCCATAAGCCTCATTCAAAATGTCAGTTTCCCTCGCCATCTCCATAGTTGCAGACTATCCTACGTAGCAGCCTCTTGGGTGTCAATGGGGTCATATGAACAAGTCACCCTGCAAGCCTAACATGAATGGGATGGAAGCCTACCAATCGAAGACTCCACAAGAAGGCATTATAGTATAGGAATGGCATGTCAAATGACACTCTAGGTCAAAGAGGTGATAGCCTACAAAGTGTCTACCTTGGCATTCTCCTTCGTGATGGAAGGGATAAAAATGTGCTCATGATCTAGCCTAGCGAGAGCTCATCTCGCTTGCTACCTAGGATCCTATTGTGCACCAAGTCTATCTTGAGCTGACCCCCCACCTCTCCCTTGGAAGTCCCTCATTTCAAAATAATTCAAGATTTTGTTCATGATGAACTCACAGTATAGTTTCCCGAAGAAATATTGTGGGACTTCTCAATTATTGCATGGTGGGTAATAAAAAACCATGTACCACCTATCCCAAAAAAAGTTCCTAATCCCTTGGTGGTGGCACCAATGGATAGGAAACCTCTTCGTATTGAGGTCAAGATTTTTATTTTTGCTTGGGTCGGTGAATAATGAGCACAAATCTAATTTTGTAATTGTTTGATCTTTTACATCTTTATCTAATAATTTATCCTGGTAAAAATTCCTAGCCACATCCTCCTATCTTGCCAACCACTTAACTATTTGTTGATTGTATCTACATGTTTTAACATTTCTTTAAGTGAATTTGCAAGTGTTATTCTCTCCATGGTTGAACTTGTTGGATTGTTCAACCTCGTAATTAACTCAATTTGTTTTTTATTGTTTTCAATTACCCCCATTAAATTTTGCTAAGTTCCAAGAGGATGTTGAGGGATTGGTGGAGGAGATTGTTGTTGTGGTTGTTGAACTTGAGGATTTTGTTCATGTTGTTGTTGCTCTGGTTGTTGAGGATTTTCAAGAGGGTTTTGAATAGGGCTTGCATGATCATTATCATTTCCTACAAATTAAACAAATGAATATCAAAAACAACCTACAACTAAAAAATTCACAACAAAAAACAAACAATCCTTACCTATTCAACCTCCTCATCGATGTGGAAGAATCTTGGTGACAAAATAGCAACAAATTGATGAAAAAATGCAAGATTGTCTCCTCCCAAAATGCAAGCGCACAAGAGAAGGGTTTTTTGCTACGAGCAGTAGAAAAAATAGTCAACATAAAAAAATGAATTTGATTTGATTTTTTTGGTTTTAATAGCTCATAACACGAGTGAAAAATAGGCTCAATGTGGCCGAGCCTTAGGCTCAATCACACCAAGCCATAATGGGAGCACATTATAACACACTCGCATTACAATGTGCTCGTGTTATAGCCTATCAGAAGTTTCTTTAAAAATTATCCACAATTTGGCCCCCCATCTTTTTGCACCTGCCCACCCACCTTTATGAGGATAAAAATAATAAATATAGAATTTAATTCCTTTAACACCCTTTCACTACCAAAGAACTCCTTGGAGGAAAAAATAATATTATTACTAACAATGTCCCAATATATCAAGAAGAAAAAGTGTGGGAAGTCATCTAGGCTAGGAGTATTACCTTCAAAGGATAAGGTGGAAACTTTGGGTTATTCCTCCATAATGGGCTTATTAATCTCTCTAATATCATGCTCATCAATCAATCTTAGAATCTCCTCAAGGATACCTTATTAAGTTAACAAGTCAATGTCATTGTTATCAAATAGAAGGATATACAAAAATCATATAGCTTTAATTATTATCTCAGTTTACTTTAAATTAGGGATGTCATCAAAATATATTTAATTCTATTAAAATCTCTATTCTTGAGATCTATTAAGTGAAATAATTTGGAGTTTCAGTTTTATTTCTTAAGCCAAATTTCTTTAGAACGTTTCCTCCAAAAGTAATCCTCCTTAGATATACAACAGTGCAGCTATATCTGAATCTCCTTCTCTTTACAATAAGATCTTGATTCACACCTCTAAATTCGATTTCTTCTTGAACCCTATCCAAATATAACTTGACTTCATCTTTTTTATTAAATATATCCAAATATGGTCTTGTTCCAAACGTTAATATTATTCTTCATATTGTTAAGTTTTTTGGCTATCATGTACATGGAAGAAACCTCTTTATTGATATTCCAACATTCCTTAATTTTATTTTCAAGATATGAGTGATGAGTTCAAATTTCCTTAAATCTAGAGGTAAATCCTCTTCTCTTTCCCAACTTCTCCATATAAAACATGATAAGGGAGTGAGATGATCCAATCCTAATACAGAAAAAATAGAGAGCAACGATAAAAGGAAAACTAGTTAGGGTAAATTAAGGTTCAATCGAGTCTTACCTAGATGCAAGAATGACCAACATATCAATTTAACTATGTGAAGTTCCCTTCTTCCAATTCTAAATACACCAAAGAAATGTCATGAATAAAATCAACTAAATCATCTCTACTATTTGAGGATACCAAAGATCCTCCTTTCTTATTATATTTTGAAGGAGCATTAAAATATCTCATAACATACCTTTTGAAATTAGAATATAACCTTCTAAAGATAACAAGACTAATCAAAATTTTCTTCCTCACACTTCTTGTATTAAGGGCATATATATTAGAAGGGGTCCACAAGAAAATTTATCTTTTGTTATAAAAGACAATAGTAATGTGCTTAAGATCATCACATATCATCTAGTACCATCCAACAAGTCCAAGTTCTAAAAATTTGTAATACATCTAGAGGCTCCATCAACATTAGACCCAAGACATCTACCACATTTAAAATATTTTATTTTATTTTGAGTAGTCTTAAGAATTTTATTCTCTTGGTTTAGAAATAAGTCTAGTTTATGTTGTATAATCTTCTCTAAGCTATGTAGAATTGGAACATGTAATTTACGGATCTCATCATCTATTTTGGTAAATATACCACCAGGTAGTGGTCCCTGAGTTGCCATATTGGTCCCTAATTTAAAATTTTGAAAATTTTGGAAAATGGACACATGCATGTAGCCCTTCTACATTAAAATTATGAGGAGAAATACATTGCAGGGGGATAAATTTTCACATAAGATTTGAATTTAATTTCAATCCTTTGATACTTGTGCAATTCCTCCATTAATGAGAGCAACTTGCAAACCATAAAATCCATAACTTTCTCTTGCATGGTTGGTATTATTTTACAAAGCGATGTGACATCCTTTAGAAAGAAACATCGATAGTCTGATGAACTTATTGAAGAGAAACCCCGTATACCACCAAACTTTATAAATTGTAATGAATGCTCATGATTCACCTACTCTTGGTTTATGTTCGCCTAACTAGCATGTTCAAATTTGCAGATACTTTTCATGGAAGTTTGACTTCAAATTCCATGTTAATTATAATATCATAGGTTGAGTTGGTGTTGCTTTCAGTAGCCATGGAGATTCAATCAAGTGCACCACCGCCTGGATAGATTTCACTCAGTCCTCTCAACCAAAATTTGTGGAAAAACACAAAGAATACAATAGAGATACAATCTATTTCTACCTATTTAACATGGGAAGATTTGATTGTTACTGTGACAGATGCTAAAGGGGACTCAAAGAGGTTGCTAAGTGAACTATTTGAAAAAATACTTCAAAGAAATGTGGTCTCCTGGAGATGGAATGTCGTGACAAGCAATGCCTCAAATAAATGTGGTCTCATGGTGATGGAATTCCATGACAAGTAAATCACTGTAAATAAATAATCCTTTTAATGGAGCCCTTCCTAACTGGAATCTTAATAACAGGATCTGAGGAAATCCAAAGAAAAAAAAAAGTTTTAGGGTTTTAATGTTTACTAGAGTCTTATTACCTTAAGTACCGAGCTTCCTCAATCCTTGAGGCACGATAGGTACTTGAATAATTATATTTATATATATATATATATACATACATATATGCATACATACATACATACATACATACATACATATATATATATTGTGTTCTAAAAATTTACATACATACATATATTTTAAATAAAATTTATTTTAAATTCTAGTTCTTTAAGTCCTGATTGAAATTGTGTATTTGAAATTTTTTGAAGCAATATGGTGATTTGTCAAAGTTTGGAAATTTGGAGCATGATCAAGATCCCATGCATATACAATTGAGGTACATTTAAATAATAAAAATTTAAATTACTAAATGTATGTTTGAACACATTGAACAACTTGTACATTATAAGTTTTAGATAATTTTACATATATGTAAACATACATGTATTAAAAATTAAACTACATGTGTACTTGAACTTGTGCAAGGCTTGGGATGAGGCACAAGACATGGATTAGGATAGCCTAGATCAGGGCAGGGATCCAGACAGCTTGGATCAAGAGATGGATCGCGATGGTTGAGATTAGGACATGGATCGAGGGAGAGATCGAGGCAAAGATTAGATGATTCTATTCATACTAGATATCCCTCTATTTGAGTTGTTTGACATGTTTAATAGTATTATGGTTTGAGATCAAATTATTATGTTGGAGACACTTTTTATGATTTACATCGCATTCATACACTATCATGGTTTGAACACTTGTTGCATCCATTTACATCATGCATTATTATGGTTTTATTTATTTAGCAAGTTTGTACCTTAATATTTTTTCCTTAAATATGTTCTTGATCAAAATTAGAGTTACACATTAATTTTTTCTTTAAAGTTGAAATCTTGATTAATGTTGAAAACATCAGTTTTGATTAATTTTAAGCATTGAACCTTAGAAATAAAAAAAATATAACTATCTAATGGTTTCCCTTTGTAAATTTAAAAAGATGGATGTACAATTAATTATAGAAATGAATTTGTCTTTAAATAGGTCAAGAAATAGATTTATAATTTGAATGCAAATATGTAAGTTCTAGGTCAATTCTTAAGAGATTGAATGTTATTTAAGTGGAACATAAAAATGCAATTGGAAATAGATGATAAGGAATTTTTAGCTAAATGTTTATTTTTAAAGTCACTCTAGGTTAAATAAGTATTCAAAATTTTGTTAAATATATAGTTCAATAAGTACTAAAAATTTTGATAAAAGCATAAAACAAATGCTTTCGAACAAGCTATGGAGAGTGATCATCTAGTGGCAGTAAGTGATTATTTTGTTAAATATATCATTTTTATAATGTGATTTTTATATATTAATGTCTTTACTTGTTATTGTAACAAATAAGGCTTGATGAGGAAGTTTTCAAACAAGAATCACTTACAAAATTCATTAACAAGGATTGAAAGGATTTGAAACTAAGCTCAATCTGACCACAAGAAACATTAATAAGCTTATGACATAATACAATGACACCAAATACTATTAGAAATGTACTTTGAATGAAAACACTCAAAAAATACTTACCAGACCAGAACCTCAACTATCATGATTGAATGAAATATGAACCCCTGCACCTCAATCAACATAATCTAATGTACCTATTGCACCTTTTATTTGATATAGCAACATGAAATCATACAAAATGAGGCATGAATCACGAAAGAAATCATGACATGATTAGACACAAACAAATAAGAATGAATACATAAGAAATCATATTTTTTAAGCTAACAAAGCATGACAAAAATTTATACAATATTTCTATTTATAATGTTTGCAGCTCTCCACTTCTTCAACACGGTAGAATGGAAGAAAAAGTAAATATAAAAATAAAGACTTCAAGTTAAAGAAAATCATAAGTAGAACATTGACATATGTGAAAGACACAGAGCTTGGTCAACACTAGAAGCAATTTGATACATAATATTGATTACAATATTCTATAATCAACAACAATAAACCTAACTAATTTGAGCCTAAGTTGTTTGATAAAATTCCTCAAAGAAATGGGGTCTCACGATGATGTACATCATTGTGATACCCCATTTCTTTGAGACATTTTCTCAAACATCCCACTACCTTGCCAATTTCACTGCATTGGCAAGCTAGTGGGTTGTTTGAGAAAATTCCTCCAAGAAATGGGGTCTCATGGTGATTTCATTCAACCCTTCATACAAATAAATGAAATATATATCATTCAACCCTTCATACAAAATACTTACAATCATCCTGTAGAAAAGTATTTCTAGCATAGATAAAGTTGACATGAGTTTTTTGATGGAATGTGATGAAGGTTACTCCCCTTATAATCTAAAACTCACAAAAACAACAGATAGTGACACAAACAAAACGCAAGAAGGAAAGAAAATATTTTCTATTATCACTGAAATGTAAATGAAATTACAACATTATATGTGCCATTGCATTGGCTTTCTGATTACATAAATCTGCAAATCTGCAAATCAGAGCCACCATCTACTCTTCTCTTGCCTCCCCTCTGTAGTCCCCCTTTACATCCTTTATTTGGAAGGTGTAACCACCCTAGAATCTTCTAGAAAGTGTAAGTTCCTTAGGAAGATATTTTGAAATTTTATTAATTTTGGTATTAAAACTTCGCAGAGTCATAACTTTTGATCTGGCCATCAGATTTTTGGAAAGGTCTCAAGAAAATGATAAGTCCAACTACTTTTGTTTTCCACCAATTGTCAAGCCCATCTGGAGCCTCTAAATGCCTCAAAATTGACCTCGAAGATTTTACTTTTATTTTTGAAAATTAAAATTTTAATATCTCTCAAATGACAAAAGGTATTGAAGTGATTTCTTCACCATTGGCTTCAACTTACCAATTTGGAGGTCTGTGTAAGATTACGTGTCCAATTGTGCATAAATGAAAACTTACAAAATAGCAACCCTACCAAATTTATCCCTTATTGAAAAGAAACAACATTTTTTTTGGGTGATGCAAGATTGCTTTTACACCATGGATGCTCTTGCATCAGAATGCCTTAAAGAAATGTGGTATCATGGAATGCCACGATTGCAAAATAGGTACAAAATGGAAGCATGGACAAGGCATGTGAATTTTTTGACAAAATTTTTTGGTAGAAATGTATGCAAAATATGGTACCATAGACAACCTAGTGAGCTCACTAGCTTGTCAATGCGGTAGAATTGACAAGCTAGTGGGCTAGTTGAAAATTTCCTCATAGAATGGGGTCTCACGATGATGTAGAATTGACAAGCTAGTGGGTTGTTTGAAAAAATTCCTCATTGAAATGGTGTCTCACCATGATACCCCATTTCTATGAGGCATTTTTTTTCAAATGGCCCACATGCTTGCCAATTCTACCACATTGACAATCTAGTGAGCTCACTAGCTTGTCAAAGCTCACTTTAATTTTTTGATGGAATGCATTAAGTAAATGTGGTCTCATGGAATGCCATGATTGCAAGATAGGAAAAAAATGGGAGCATGGACAAGGCATGTGAATTTTTTGAAAAAATGTTTTGGTAGACATGTATGCAAAATGTGGTAGCTTTGACAAGCTAATGAGCTCACTAGCTTGTCAATGTTGAAGCATAGACAAGCTAGTGGGCTATTTAAAAAAATCCTCATAGAAATGGGGTGTCATGGTGATGTACATGATGAATATCCCTTCTTATTCTTTTTCTTTATTTCTCATCCTCTCCCACTTAGACCCCTTCCCCCTCTTTTATTGTGTCACCCCTTTCTTCATCTCTTATTTTATTTACTTTTTTCTCCTCACTAGCCCTTCCTACCATCTATTTCATTTGTTACCTCCCCCTTCTTCCCTTTTCTCATTTTTCAATTTCCTTTTATGTAGTTCACATAGATTAAATTAGATTCCCCCTCAAGAACATCACATGTGACAAGGAGAATGGGAAGAGAGGACCCAACATGTTGAGAATTATCATCTTGAGAGGAACCAACAACCTTGAATCCTAGTGATTCTTGCCTCATAAATGTGTGCCTTATTTTCAGGTTTAGGATCAGCTTTGAGTGTGTAAACTTTGTTCTCATAAACGTACTTCATTTTACGATGAAGAGTAGAAGGCACCCCATTCATCTCATGCATCCATAATCAAGCAAGGAGTATGTTAAGGAGAGACTTGGATGCCATTATCTATATTCTACAACAATTGTTGCAGTAAGATATATTACTATTGTTGGATGCATGTGTCAATATCTAACAAGTTCATAAATCTATTTTAACAATGAAAATTTTATAAGTATAGGAAGAATAATAGGAAGGAGGTTCTCTATATAGAAAACATATAATTTTTTCCATTGGTTTGAACATTTATTGTATTGGTTTTTATCTAAATGTGCACTATATAAATGCTTAGTCCTACAAATAAAAAGAAAATTTCAAGAGTGTCTTAGTAGAAGATTAAACAAATGAAAGAAAGGAACGTATATTGCATCTTCTTTTCTAGTTATTTCTAATGCGAGAGATGGAAGTATAAACACATTATGAATAGACTTATAACATCCTAAGAAATTGATTTTCCATTATGATAAAATATATCATGGATGGATTATTGAAAAATAGTTTGATCTTTTTTGTATCCTCGTTACTTTATTCAAATAAATTTTAGTTAGATAGAAAGAAAAGAGAAAAAATAAAGGAGAATAACCCAAATCGTATGATCGTGACACCCCATTTCTATGAGGCATTTTTCAAATAGCTCACTAGCTTGTCTATGCTACTGCATTGACAAGCTAGTGACCTCACTAGCTTGTCAAAGGTCACATGAATTTTTTGATGGAATGCCTTAAAGTAATGTGGTCTCATGGAATTCCATGATTGCAAGATAGGCACAAAATGAAAGCATGGACAAGGCATGTGAATTGTTTGAAAAAAAAAATTGGTAGGCATGTATGCAAAATGTGGTACCCTAGACAAGCTAGTGAGTTCACTAGCTCACTAGCTTGTCAATGTGATAGAATTGACAAGGTAGTGGGTTGTTTGAAAAAATGCCTCATAGAAATGGGGTCTCTCTCTCTATCCCACTCAATCTCTCTCCCTCTCTCTCAACCATCTCTCTCTCTATATATATATATACCACTCCCTCTCTCTCCCTCTCTCTCAACCATCCCTCCCACACTACCTAGATAAGTCCCTCTCACTACAACCCCCTCTCTCCCACTCCCTCTATTAGAGCCTAGGTTCATACACTGGGCATGACCCATTACGGTGACCTAGTTGCTCGAACTCTTGAGGGTACATCTTTCTTTTGTGTCAACCTCACTTAGCAACCCAAGTGTGTATTTTAGGTGGTGTTGGTCTAATGGTGCAGATAACCGGTGGAAAGGATAGGACCCTTGGTTGTAGAGTCCTTCATATGATAGTTGGTAATTCTTAACTGTAATGTTAATTATAGATCACTAGTTTTCTTAAGATCATGATTAAAAGATAGTGTAGATGATAATTAGAACCTGTGAATGAATGTAATGCCTCTCGTGTGCTATCACTATTCTAATCATTTTCATGTTATGTTGTGAACCTTAAGAATATGATAGTGATTGTCTCACCAATTTGACTGGTTTGGTTGGCAGTTTAGTGTGCTTAGATGACTATGTTACTCTATTCGGATGTTTTGATATGGTGATACATGGTGTTTGAATTTTCCTAGTTATGTTTTTCATCTGGATGTAGTGCTAGGTTGTTATGCAATTGATTAGTAATTTCTTTATGATGTGACTGGTGTTACTTGATGATGTTATTATTGTACTCAATGTTGTAGTATCGTTTGAGGTCTTGGTGAGGGGAACAATGTAGCATCACTCATTCATGAGCGCCCTACTGCGTTGCAATTTCCTCTCACTGTGTGTTTGTTATTGGATATATATATGTTGCTTGACATTTGGTTTGATGTAGGATTGCAAGTACTAGGCATCAACTCCACCTGCATTGTTAGGTTTGAGTGTGCCCTATAATCCCATTGGGTATGATGTAGAAACCGGAGTTGACAAGAAAGTTTCCCCATCCTAGTTTGTCACCCTGTCATTGTGTTTGATGTTATTAGTGTTGTCTATAACAGCAGTTCGTTAAATCATGTATATGTGTGTGTGTGTGTGCAAGTATATGTATTTCATAAATTATATTTAGAGAGAAATTTGCGTGTAATATTGCGTATTTGGATATTTATAGAATTTGATTACATAGTCTTTAATTATTTAAAAGCCTTCATACTGGGATTGTTATAAGATATGAATATTAATCTATCATGTCTCAATACTTCACATTGTATACTAAATCAGATTATATACATATATAGACTTATTTGTTTTGGTAGTTAAAACCTTCTCTAATTAGTCACTTACTAAAGAAGGTCATTGATGTAGGTTTTTAATGGTGAACCATATTAGGAGTTGTGTTCTAGTGGAAAGATTAGGTAATAGGGAAATATCCCATGTATAAATTATTTAGTTGTGTTGATTTTCATCTTGGGAGGTCTTTTAAGGTAATTGGTAAATATAGAATAGTTTAAATAGTTAATTAGTAATTTAAGAGTTGCGTAAAGATCTGTGGTAGTGGTTAGGGCTAAATTTAAAAGAGTATTTTAGAAAGATTAAACAAATGAAATTCCTATGTATATTCAATGGTACTAATATTAATGTGAACGTTCCTATATTTAGAATTGAATAAAGTAGATTGGTGATTACTATGGGAAAATTGGAAAATGAGGATTTAAAACATAACTTTTTAATAACAAATTAAAGTAGTAATATTATTATTGGTTAAAATTGGTATTAATGTTTCATTCTCAAAATATTAGTAATCTCGTATTTGATTTATTATTACCTTAAATAAGGTATTATTGAATAGGAAGTTATTTGAGATAATATGCTTCATGATTCACATTGTTTTAGGGAAACTAGACCAATTAGGCAGTTGAAGGAATTAGTTTTAAATTTGAAGGAGATTAGAGTAAGTAGAAATATTTTTTATTTTTTATTATTATTGTTTAAGTTACTTAATTATGTGAAGAAAATTGTTCTTATATAAAGAGAAATATTCTAGATAAGGGTAGAGCATCATTTAATGAAATAGTTTGAATTAGATAGCTTAAGGTAAATGATATTATAAGGGAGTTTGTGGATTAATGGAAACTGAATTTGTATTTTGTTTCTTTAGTTGAGTTTTACTTCATTAAGGTAATTTGCACTTAAGATAGAGTTTGAGCTAGGAATATCATTGTCTTTAATAGCTGAATATTTATCTATTGGTTTGTATAACTAATTAATAGTTAGTTGAATTAGTGATCATTGCAAGTAATTAGAGTGTTACTAAATGTAGCGTTAGGGTACACCATAAATGATCATTGTGAAAGTTACTTTCGTATAACCCTTAAAGCATCATTGTATATTGAAACTTTAAAACTAGGGTTTGGGACAATTCCCTCATAGATGATAGAGTTTTCTTGAAATATTGATTTATAATCATTTAATTTGATCAAGTAAATAGCTTATTTTAACATCAAACTCATTTGCAACCTTTAGTTTGAGATTATGAATGAATTGCTATTGCTTGTTTGATTTCCCGTCATGTCTTTCTTGGATGTATTATCGATTGACCTTTCTATTGGTTATTGTGTTTGATCTCGTATGAAGATGATAATCCTTTAAACGTGTTGGCTTCTATTTTCATTGTGATATTGTCTCCTTTACTCTTCACTTGTCATTTGTGATTGTGGAATGTTTTTATATAGTCATTTTGTGGGCCCTAATATGAGTCTTTCTCTTGTGTTAATTTTGGAAATAAGAAGACTTCATGTGATGACTTTCTTGTAGTCATATTTTGAGATGGTTGGGAACCCAAAGAGTTTGAATTACCTTCAGTAGGAGTTTGTGGATATTTGGAATTTTAGGCTTCCAGAGGCAATGATAAAACTTGATTTATGTTGATTTTCCATGGTTGGACCTTTGTGATTCTTTGATTTTATTTCTAATTTTGAGTTATTGTGGGTGTTACCTTGTACGTATTAGGGGAAATTTTACTTTAAATTAGGGATGTCATCAATTAAAATATCTCTAATTCTATTAGAATCTCGATTCTTGAGATTTGTTAAGTGAAATAATTTGGAGTTTCAATTTCATTGCTTAAGCCAAATTTTCCCTCCAAAAGTATTTTCCCTCCAAAAGTAATCATTCTTAGATATACTATAGAGAAACTATATCAAAATCTCCTTCTCTTTAACATAAGATCTTGATTCACACATCTGAATTGGATTTCTTGAATCCTATCCAAATATAATTTGATATCTTTTTTATTAAATATATATCCAAATGTGGTCTTGTTCCAAATGTTAATATTATTCGTCATATTGTTAAGTTGTTTGGCTATCATGTACATGGAAGAAGCCTCTTTATTGATGTTCCACCATTCCTTGATTTTATTTGCAAGATATGAGTGACGAGTTTAAATTTACTTAAATCTAAAGGTAAATCCTTTTCTCTTGCCCAACTTCTCCATATAAAACATGATAAGGGAGTGAGATGAGCCAATCCTAACAACGGCAAATAGAGAGCAACAATAAAAGGAAAAGTAGTTAGGGTAAATTAAGGTTCAATCTAGTCTTACCTAGATGAGAGAATGACCAACAGGTATCAATTTAGCTAAGTGAAGTTCCCTTCCTCCAATTCTAAAAACACCAAAGAAATGTCATGAACAAAATCAACTAAATCATCTCTACCATTGAGGATATCAGAGATCCTCCTTTCGTCTCATTATTTTTTGCAGGAGCATTGAAATATCTCATAACATACCATTTGACATTAGAATATAACCTTTTAAAGATAACAAGACTAATCAAAATTTTCTTCCTCACACTTCTTGTATTAGGGGCATATATATTAGAAGGGGTCCACAAGAAACTTTCTCTAAATTATTATAAAATGCAATGATATGTGCTTAAGATCATCACACATCTTCTAGTAAGCAATGTAGAATTTGTCAAAAAACTTATGCAAATTAGATTCATTTTAGTTTTTAAATTAAAAGATTCCTATAATGAATGCTCTAGGAGTTTGAATGATTGTAGGATGATTGGATGTTCAATTCATGCTAAAAAAATGTCTTCAAATATTAGGGCATAGCAATTTTTCACACAAATGCCTACCAATTTCACTCCCAATGGCTAGCGAAAGAAATGGGGTTTGAAAACTAAGATAAAATTAAAGATAATTTTAGGTCAAATCACCATCATGTGGTCCCTCTCACATATTATGGAAAAAACCATGACAACAAGTGTAAGATTTGGAGATTAGAGACGAATGCTTAAAATTGGACCAACAAATAATTAGAATATGTGAGAGTAAATGTAGATAGATCATGTATACGGGAAGGTAATCTGTACAAGGAATAAAAGAAGATGGTCAAAGATTAAGAAAATAATCAAACTTATACAAATGTACACAACATATCACTATGTAATTATTAAATCAAAATTCAGGTTTTCTTTACATAGAAGTTGTGTTTGAGCATTATTAAATCACTGAAATTATGGTTATCAATCAAATTACCGTATGCTTATCTGGAATGGATGTGAGGCAAAAATCGAAGGCTACAAACCTAGCGAAAAAGCAAAGCGGTTGGTAAATGGCCGTTTGAAATTCAAAAAGCAGAGCGGTTGGTAAATGACCGTTTTAGATTCAAACTTGTGAACTCCATCGGTGGAGGTGATTTGGAGTTCTGATCAGATATTGTTGTAAGTTTGGGCAATACAAGGCCATCCGCTTTCAGTAACTCCAATAGGAATATCCCATGGCAGAATAGATGGCAACGAACAAATCTCCAATCCTCTGTTCCCGAGCACCTGCACAAGCAACAAAGTTTGGGGACAAAATTCAGATTGAATCGAAATTGAATTCCCATAAATCAGTAAAAATTTAGATTCGTACAGAAAGACAAAATTCAATATGTTGGGCTTCTATTCTATAGAACAAATCTGTATTCAGATTCAGATTAGCATTATTAGCCTTACCTCCATGGATTGAGAAGCATAGAATGGAAATCCAAGATAACTTTCCTTTAAGTTTATATGCAGGGGAGAAAGGCAGCGCCGGGTTGGTATCTGGATGCTTCGCCGAATACAATGCGGGTATGTGACCTCTGCTTTTAGATACTGTGTTCAATTTTAATTTTCATATCTCAACATTGCTTCCTTAGATGAAAACAGAACTTCTCAACCTTAAAAATTCCAGAATAGGAACATATATATGCAAATTTTAACACCAAATTTCAAGAGCAAGCAAAATTTTAGTGCCTAACATAATAAGGAGGGTTTCTACCTGCCCAACTCCCTTAATCACACCTCCAAACACCCTCATTCGCCCTCCTGCACTCTTCTTCTCCATCATCCTCTGAGGATGAAAAAGTATGCCTTAGACTGCTTGAGATTGTCACAGGTGAATCCTCCTGCAAGAAATAGAGATCATGGCATGGTCGGCCCCCATTCCATGCCCTGCACCATGCCCGTTTAATTTAGGCACGGAAATGCCATAACCCAGCTTATTTCTTCTTTTCCTTTTTTTAATATTTTATCTAATTAATGGGGATGTGACAGAGCATAGAAAATCATTGATAATTCTGCAACTATTTTATCTAATTAATGGGGATGTGACAGAGCATAGCAAAGAATTTCCATCAATAATTCAAATATTGAATTGCAGAACAGAGTTCATGTCGGAAGGACTGAGATGGGCTAATGGCGGCGTAGAGATCGACTAATCTTGAAATAACGACGGCACCAATGTCGCTTCTTCGACTCCTATAGAGAGTATTCGACAATGCCTTGAAGCCTAGCGATGTGAAGAAGCTGAGTCGGCTGGTGATGAAATCCTTAAATCTGACGGCTTACGGTCCAAGGAAAACGCAGCAGGGAAAAGACGTAAGTGCCATAAACTCTGTAATTTCCTTTACTAAAGATCGTAAACTGAATTTAAGCATCTATTATTAGATATAATAAAACGATACTACACTTTTTCTTCGCATTGCAATTGTAGAATTGTTGTCAGTAGTAATCCTTAAATTTTGAGTTTGCTTGAACCAAATTGTTAGATATGATTCAAAAGTTTTTTAACTCCGAGCTCTATACCATATTAAAATTCCAATCACAGTAACTGATTTTCTTATGCTTAAATAAACATTAAATCAATCACACAAATAATTGAAAAACCTGAGACGAGGCATCTCTCTCCTACTGAAGGATCAATTTTTATTTTTTCTGATATACCTAAAAACCATATATTCCATCAGTAAAAATATCCCAAATGTTGCTCAAAATATGGAAGTTAAATTGCATTCACATTCAGCATAAAAATGAATGCATTAAAACCCTACAAGAGTCTGTCCAAGCTCCAAAAGACTATCTGGTTTACTTGATCCACCTCAATTAGGATAGAAGCCATAGAAAAATTGCTCATTACTGAAAAGGAAAAAAAAGACTCCTAGAAGTGAGGCATTGTTACAGTGTCCAAATGGCTGAGTGCCAAACTTTCTATGCCACTTCTTCAATTGAAAATGCCAAATGTGGAGGGCTTAATTTTAAACCTTTCGTATATAGCCCCCCTATATAGCCCCCCTCCCAATTGAATGTTGAAGCTCGATGGGATGCGTTGGTAAAAGAGTTGAACTTCCATTAGAGTTACCACAGCTGGCAACAACCTCGATCTTTGAACCCCAATGCCTCTAGAGGGTCTAATGAGTAGCAATAACCCATGTTATAAGAAGCTTTTTAGATTTTAACATGTGCTGCATACATCTTATATTAATAATCTTTTTGTGTATTTCTTATGTAATAACTTGATGATATAATCAATCATAATTTCACATTTTTTTTTCGGAAGTAGTAATTTTATGCAAGCATTGATATTAAGATTTTAGTTTTAGAATGTCTCTCTTTGAAATTCTACTATGCTTGCGGTAATTTTAACAGCTATGCTCAAATGTTGCCTTTTGGTCCTTGCTTACACTTTTTTTTGGCTAAAAGAGGAGAAACTTTTGCTAAAGTTAAATATATTTTCTTTCTATAGCAAGAAGATTGTGTCATGTGCATTTAGCCTTTAGGGTCTGTTAGAGTAACAAAGCATCTTTGGCTAGAGATGTTTGTTGCATGCTTTATTAGTTGGAAACATGCTTTTCAGTCTGATATGGAAATTCAAATGACTTATAGACAGTCCAAATTCGTGTTTTCTATTTTATTTTTGTAGTGTTTTCAAAAGTGGAGATGCATTTGACTTATTGTGTTTGTTTTAACAAGAAAACATCCAATACCTAACATGAAAACTAAACCAAAACTAATAAGATGGTAATGTTTAAGTGCATATCTACATATTTTGGATTGTTAAGGGTTTTCCTTTATTATAAGAAATACTTAATAAAAAACACACTAACCATTTTTGTAAAAAGTAGAACACAAGAAAAATGTGAAACAAATTTGAGCGGAACCATAAGAAAAAACAATCAAAATATGACAAAATTATTTTCTATTAAAACTCCTAAGTACATACAAGTTCATATAGAATTTGCAAACTAGGGTCAAATAAGGTTAGGTAGAGTGGCTTGATATTGACCCACTCCCCTTAAAAACAAGCATTTTTTTATAAGGGTGAAAAAACATATTCCTTTCATAGTTGGAGGATTAATCTATGTACAATGAAGCCAATTGAATGTATTTTTTTAAGCTCGAAACTTATTACTCTAAGGTCACACTGAACATAGGAGCACAAATAAATTTATTTATGTATATGTTCATTGGTCCAAATTTTTGAAATCATATATTTGTGTAATGGTGAAAATTATATACCTTGTTTTGAATTAATTTGATTTGCTTAATTTTTATGTAAGGATAACTGTAAGTTATGCAATTTTTACTCACAACTAGCATGTAATCAAATTCTTACTTAATGCAATATGCATTCTTTCCCATTATTAGTTTTGATCCATGATTTGTAAGATTGATCTAAATGAATTATGTACTTTGTAGACATGAATATATGATTTGTAAATTAACTCAAGTGAATTATGTACTTTGTGGACATGAGTATAGAATGTGTTAATTTCAAATTCAAATTTAAGCTCAACATAATCTTTCTCACTACTTCAACACTTATGTGTTTTGTAGACATGAGTATAGAATATTTAATTATAATCCTTTAACTTTTCTAGGATCTTTCTCATGCCATTCTTGCTTCATTCATTGTCTATATACCTTTATGTTTCTTTATCACTCTTTTAATATTACCTCTCTTTGTTCTCTATTAATCCTTGCATTTTTCTCTTACTTTTTTCTTACTTTTTTGTGTTAAATTATTTTATTCTTTTATTTTTGTTTTTTCTCTCTCAAATTCTTATCCATTTTTCATTTGCTCTCTAGTTTACAAATTTTCTCATATTATATATTTTTCTATGCTTATCTCTTTCTTTCTATGTCTCTTTCTTTCTCTGTCTTTTTCTTAGTGTTTTTCTATTTGATTCTCACTTTTTCTCTTGTATTTATTCACTCCATCTCTATTTTTATCTTTCTATGTTTCTTCATCAATATTTGTTTTGTGTTATTCGCTTCGTCACTTTTCCCTTTTTTTGAAAATATTTATCTCTATTTTGTTCATTCTCTCTTAAACCTTTTTATTTATGTTATTTTTTTTTATATTTTTCAATCTTTGTTATTTCTCTATCTCCTTATATGTGTCTATCTCTCCTCCATGTTTCATCATTTATTTTTCTCTTTTTATAGTTATTTTTTCTTTAATAGGGTGTGTATTATTTTCACATTATTTATTTATTTATCTTTATTTTTTAATACCTATTTCTATTTCTGACATCTTTTTTTTTGTATTTTTATCTTTTCTCCTTATTTTCTTTTTAAATTCTTTTTCTTTCCCCTCATGTCATTCTTTCCTTTTAATTTTCTTGTATTCTAGTTATCTCTCATTGTCTAAATATCTTTATTGTTTTTTAATGTTTCTCTACATTATTATTTATATTTCTTTGTTTCTTCTTTCCATTCGTTTTTCTCTCTTTCTATATGGGTTGGACCTTAGACCCTCGAATTTAAGTTTTTGACCCATAGACATTGATCTACACCCTAGCCTCATGGATTGTGGACCTTAGATTGATAAATATTTATCCTATAGCCTAAACACTTAGATCCTAAACCTTTAATTTTTGAACCCTAAACCGTAGAGGCTATGCCTTATACTTGTGGACCCTAGACAAAGAAATATTAATATTTACCCTTTACCTTAAACTTGTGGATGAACCCTAGTGCTTAGGCTATGCTGCTAGTTATTTGACTTTAGAGACATTAGATCCCAAGAACCTAGGCATTAAACCTTAGACCTCTAAGCTTCAAACTTCAATCTTGAACCTTGGATTGTTAGATGATTAGAGCTTGGATCCAAGACCATATATACTAGACTATGGATCATAGAATTTAAACACTAGATTATCTTTCTATCACTTCTTTCATTCCTTTTTTGGTGTTTCTATTTCATTTATTCTTTCCGTCTTTCTTGATTTCTTTACTTGTTTATTTTCCTATCTTTTTTGTCACTTTCTTTCTCTTTTTTCTTCTTCCTTTCTTTTCTTTTTCTTTTTTCTCTCTCCTTTCTTTTCCTTTCTTTTTTTCTCATTATTTTTTATTTTTCTAAAATTTTACTTTCCTTGTTTATATTGTTCATCCCTCTTTTTATTTATTTTTATTATCTCTATCTTTCTCCCTTTGTTTCTTTCTTCCTTATTTTGAGTTTTTGTCACCTTCTTTCACTCTTTTTATCTTCTTCCATTCTTTTCTTTATCGTTCTTTCTTCTCTTTCCTCGTTTTCTTTCTTCTTTTGTGTGTCTCTCACCCCAGCATGACACCCATTCTCGACCCCAACTTGGCAAAATGTAAGACCAAGGTAAGGTGGGTTAGGTGTTGGGTTGGGTCAAAGGGATACCCTTGAATCAACAAAAAAAGAAGAAAGAGAAGTCTGTACCTTTTTATCATCTTTGAAAGGAGTCTTTCATCCTAGCATGACACCAATTCCCAACCCCAACTTGGCAAAATGTAAGACCAAGGTAAGGTGGGTTAGGCATTTGGTTGGGTTGCAGTGATACCTGAGTCAACAAAAATTTGTACTTTATTTCCTTGTATTGTTTTTCCCTCTTTGTTTTTATGTTTTTCTCCATCTAACTATCTTTGTATTTAAATTCATCTCTTTTTTTTCTTTGATTTCTCTAGTGTTTTTAATTTTCCTCTCATTTTTTAAACTCCTTTTCTTGGTTCAATTGTTTCCTTTCTTTTTTCTTTTCTATTCTTCCACTCTCAATGCCTTTTTAATTTCCTTATATTTCTATTTCATCATTTTTCCCCTTATTTGTTGTCTCTTACTTTATATTTATTATATTCTTTTTATATCTATTTATCTCATTCGTTGTCCATGTACCTCTTTTTTTCTTTATCACTCCTTTAATATTACTTCTATTTGTTCTCTATTTATCTTTGTGTTTTTCTCTCTTCCTTTTTTCATTCTTTATCTCATTCATACATAGCCATAGGTGTACTCATTGATTCATATTCTTTCATCTTAAACTTTCTCAACATCTTGTTTATGTAATTGTTCTAAGAAATGAATGTGTCTTTATCCGATTGAGAGATTTGTAAACTTCAAAAAAAAGGATATCACACCAAACATTGACATTTCAAATTCTTTATGCATAGCATCCTGGAACCCTTTGCACATAGCATCACTACTACCTCCAAATATAATTTCATCAACATAAACAACAACAATTAGTAGTTGATCACTTGTTTTTTTTATGTATAAGTTATTGTCTTAGCCTTAAGGTCAATATTTTGGAAAAAGTCTTATATATAGAGTTCCAAAGGTTGATAGGTCTAAAGTTAGAAAAGGAAGTTGCACCCACCTTTATGATGATAGCAATAATAAATATAGAATTCAATTCCTTTAACACCCTTTCACCGCCAAAGAACTCCCTAGAGGAAATAATAATATTATTACTAACAATGACCCAATATATCAAGAAGAAAAAGTGTGGGAAGTCATCTAGGCTAGGATTATTGTTACCTTTGAAGGATAAGGTCGAAAATTTGGGTTATTCCTCCATAATGGGCTTATTATTCACTCTAATATCATGCTCATCGTTCAATCTTAGAATCTCCTCAAGGATACCTTATTGAGTTAACAAGTCAATGTCATTGTTATCAAATAGAAGGATAGATAAAAATCATATAGCTTTAATTCTCATCTCATTTTACCTTAAATTAGGGATGCCTTCAATTCAAATATATTTAATTCTATTAGAATCTCTATTCTTGAGATTTGTTAAGTGAAATAATTTGGAGTTTCAATTTCATTGCTTAAACAAAATTTCTTTAGAACGTCACCTCCAAAAGTAATCCTCCTTAGATATATGACATCACAACTATATCCATCTCCTTCTCTTAATTGGATTTCTTCTTGAACCCTATCCAAATATAGCTTCATCTTTTTTAATAAACATATGTCCAAATGTGGTCTTGTTCCAAGTGTTAATATTATTCTTCATATTGTTAAGTTGTTTGGCTATCATGTACATTAAAGAAGCCTCTTATTGATGTTCCACCATTCCTTGATTTTATTTTCAAGATATGAGTGATGAGTTCAAATTTCCTTAAATCTAAAGGTAAATCATTTTCTCTTTCCCAACTTCTCCATATAAAACATGATAAGGGAGTGAGATGAGTCAATCCTAATAAGGGAAAATAGAGAGAAAAAATAAAAGTAAAACTAGTTAGGGTAAATTAAGGTTCAATCTAGTCTTATCTACATGAGAGAATCACTAACCTATCAATTTAACTAGGTGAAGCTCCCTTCTTCCAATTCTAAATACACCAAATAAATGCCATGAATAAAATCAACTAAATCATCTCTACTATTTGAGGATATCATGGATTCTCCTTTCTTTTCATTATTTTTTGAATGAGCATTGAAATATCTCATAACATACCATTTGGCATTAGAATATAATCTTCTAAAGATAACAATACCAATCAAAATTTTCTTCCTCACACTTCTTGTATTAGGGGCATATATATTAGAAGGGGTCCATAAGAAACTTTCTCTTTTGTTATAAAAGACAATGGTAATGTGCTTAAGATCATCACACATCATCTAGTACCATCCAACAATTCAAAGTTCCAAAAAGTGGCAATACATCTAGAGGCTCCATCAACATTAGACCCAAGACATCTACCATCTTTAAAATATTTTATTTTATTTTGAGAAAATAGGTCTAGTTTATGTTGTCAAACAAGGTTATTTATAAGGTCATATTTATGTGGATTATTTAGCCCTCTCATATTCCATGAGAAATATTCATATTTTAAATTTGGGGTTTCTCATCAAACACATGACCATAATAGTCTATAAGTTTCCATTAGCTAGATTATTTTTAGCATCCCTTTCCCTTGAACTTTAACTAATAATCTTCTATAATTTTAGGGTTTGCATCACAATCCATTGATTTTTTTTGTTCCTAGTCTACATTCTAGACTTGGTATCCAATATTTTTTCCTTATTCTTTATCCCCTCCAAGGGGTAAGCAAGGTGGGTTTTCCTCGTATTAATTTTTTTATCTTTATTGAATAAAGGTTATTCCTTATCCAAGCCCTCAAAAATAATCTCATTCTTTTCTTCCATTGATCCTTCTTTTCTTATCCTTTCTTCTTGAACTAGAGGACTCAATTGTATCTCCTTGAATAAATCATCCTTTTATCTTAAATCAGTATCATCCTAGGGGGAATGTGACACATTTCCTTCATTCACTTGTAGTTTCTTAACATATCGTTCATCAACCACCTATGGTTCTTCCATTTCCCTTTTTTCCTTTGATGTTAAGTCCTCCTTTGATATTAAAACAACATCATCTTAGTGAGAATGTGATATATTCCCTTTATTCACCTATATGTTATTATAACACATTCATGTTATAATGCACATATATTTAATTTGAAGTTGCTTTTAGAATTGCAACCTTAGGCTTGATCTTGTGTCGGATATTCAACCCAAAAGGTTGGACCTACATGTAAGGTTCTCAAATATGTGGTTTTCATAAAATATTAAAACCAACCAAATATCGAGCACACTCTCCATCAAGTTTACACATTTTAAGATATTGTTTGAAAAATTCCCATACGTCTAGCTCTCTCTTACCTTTCTAATGATGTAATGTTTTATACAGTTCAAATACATTTTGTTCTTCAATTACCTTTTCAAGTGTCTTCAATTTTCATCAAATTTTTATGTATACCTTTTTGGTGTCATTTTATCTTCTTGTCGATATTTAAAATAAATAACAATTTTCTATTCTAGACTCAATTATATACACATTTGAAAAAATATTTCAATTAGTTTTCTCAAAATTAAGGAGGAAGCATTCTTAATTTTTTATTTTTCAATATGTGACCACTTTGACAATTAGTAAAAAAATACTATAATCATTAAAAACAACAAAAAAATAATGTAATGTTTTTATTAAGATAAGTTGGTTTTGAAGGGACAATAAACCCTATACATTAGAAATAATAACACAAACCTAATGCATGAATTTCCCAAAAGGGACAAACATAATACAACTACAACTAAGTTGTCAAGAAAAGAAAAAAAACAACCAAGTTGCCAAGCAAAAGATAGTATCCAAGGATCTAGCCTAAACAATTCAACTAAAGAGTCAAAAGTGTTAATAATCAAGTGATCATTGTGAGAATTATTTCACCACATAGATGCACCCTTGTGTTGAGAGAGTGGACAATTAAAAGCCAAGTGATTGATGGTAAAATATCATATACATCTAAAGGGAATACCCTCATAATAAATAAATTGAGGCTAAGGCCTATCCCCCACAATCAAAATAATATACCCATGAAGTGGCTTGTATATATCAATGTCCACCAAAATATGGGCTTATATAGAGTGACCCATGAAAAAAGTAGTAGATTCAACCTCCAAGGGGTGACCAATTGCATTGCTAATGGCCTCATAGTAGGAGTCTCCCTAGAACTAGAGAGGAAGATTCAATAGCCCAACCTAAATTGGTCTAATATTGAGAGGTTTCAAGAGGGGGTTGAAGGAGGAATACCAAGGCTTGATTAAGAGGGAGTGCTTTCTCCACATCCATATCCTATTGTCAAGCACCAAATCCCTATCCTTTAAAGAGTCAAAAGTTGCTATGAATAAATCCATAGCACAAGCATATAACTTGATCTTACTAGCAATGAGAGGATTCCAAGATTCTTGAACCCAATTATGTAAATTAGAAAGAGAAAGACATAAATTTTTAAATTTGTAGAACAAACCCCAAAAAATATTTTAAAAAAAAAAAGAATTCATTTTTTATCATATCTTATATGCAAACCATGATAGGGGAGGTTTGAGAGTAGGGAAGTGGCCAATTCTTTTGTGTGAAATATTAGCTAAATTATGTAATGTCAACTAGTTGTTCATTAAAGAAATTTATGAAATACTTCAAAATTAACGTTTTAAGTGAAGCACACTTGATGTGATGTTATATTTTTCTAAGAAAATAAGACCACTTTGTATGCTCCCCCTATTTGACTCTCTTAATGTCCACCATATTTTTTAAAATAGTAGTTTAGAAACTAGATTTTGAGCACTAGTAATCTTGTTCTTATAATATTAAAATTTTGAGCATGAGAATTGTGAATTACTCCTCCAAGATTAGTTTTAGTTGATTTCACAAAGAAAAGGTGGCCACTTTTGACTCCATTTTGTCTCATTTCCATAAAGGTGAATGTGATGTGTGTAAATATGTGTAAACAATAAGCATTAAGGGAAATATGTAAGATGAAGTGTTGTGTGACTTTAATGGAGGATAAAAAAAGATAAAAATGGTGGTCACAAAGGACAAGAAAGAAAGTGGTAGACTTCATATTTAATAAGGATTTCAATGATCGAGGCTTTTAGATTTTGATGGTTTTATAAGGGTTTCTATGAATTGGGATAAGGGAGTTGAGAGGGATAGGATATGACAATGAAGATAGGGATGGAAAATTGTGATGATAACACAACTCATTGAAACAAGGGAGACTCCATAGCTTTAGATTTGTAAAGCTAGCTTTGCTACTTTCTCACCTAGATAATGTACCTCCTATTTTCCTTTTGGAGTGGAGAGAAGAACAAAGTTTTCTTTGGGTGGAGATAGGAACTAAGTTTTCACAATGGTATCTAATTTCCTAATGCCTAATGAGTGAAAATTGGAGTAAAGTGGGATTAAATATCATCCTACACTAAGTTTTAGGCTTTGGGACTAACAAGAATATGATTAAGGTAAGATCAAATATTAATAGGGAAACTCCCTTGTTTGGACCTCCCTCCTATTCTATCCCCCAATGGTATGAGGAATTTGTCACCCCCAACCGCTAAAGTTTGACATTTCCAACCACAAAATTTTAGCAAAAGTTCCTCTTGAACTTTAAGGCCTAACAAGTCCAACCAGTTTTCATCAATTTTCCTTGACTTGCCAAAATAGCTTGGATGGCCATGTGGTTTTCCTTGAAAAAACCTAAGATAACAAAAAGTATTGAAAATGAACAATGTCATATTCTTCACCACCTAAGGAATTTTGAGCATGGTTTTGGCATGTGATTCAAGTGGTTTCAGTAGCAGTTTACAGAAAAGGGATTAAGGCTTCAATTTTAGCTCGTTTAAACCATGTGTTTACCAAAATAACTTATATTCAATTGGAGTGCATGGGTTTGTTCCAAAATGGTGTCATGACCATGCCAAATTTAATGCAACAAATCATATTTATTAGAATGATGATTTTAGCACCATTGCAAATAGATTTTCAACAAATTTTATAAATTTTTCAGTTGTGTTGCATGTGTATTTGGACACGACTAGTAAAAGTTATAATCACATGGCTCCTGATTTGTATGTTTCCTTCTTCATAACTCATGACTAATTTTAGAAACCTATGTATACATGTTCCTCAATGATTTAGAGGGTTGATCATTTTGTGTTTTCACCAAAAAAAAGTGCAAATCTTTCTAAGGTTTTTATAGTTGTTAGTCAATCCATCATTAAGGTTTCACTCAAAACATGCAAAATGACAATTGTAGCAGCAAATGTCTGTAATTGTATGTCTGCTTAATTGGTTGTAAACATTTTGAAATATTTTAAATATAAAAATATGATATGTTTCTTACCATTTCAAGTTTTTCTTTACCATATTTGATGGTGTATATGTAACAAAGATTTGATAAACATCAAAGCGTATTAAGTCAATGCAAGTTGACTTTACATTGGTCATTTCTATGTTATAAGGAAGTGTAGGTTTGATTAAGGATTATTAAAAATATATTCTTGCATAATATAATATCCTTGCTAAATCTTCTTGTGTCATGTTTTGATGATTGTAGTTGACTTTGTTACCAAATAAGGCATCGGGCTTGAGAACTCAAACCTTCCATATCTTTTTAAGAGCCTAAAGTCATTTACAAGTAGTTTAGAAACAAAAGTCAATGTTGTGCACTCGTGATCCTATAATTTAACCAAGGAAGTATTTAATTAGAGCATTGAAGAACTTATTTCATGAGGATTGTGTCTGCACTTTTTAATCGACTATATAAAGGATTAATACAACTAGTCTTACTTGACCTAGTGATAGAATTTGAGGTCAAGTGTGCAATTGGGTTTACTTATTGTTTTTGGGTGTCCATTTTGTTTGATCTCAATACCTATTAAGGTATACCCCTAGGAACTATCTCTTAGGTCTAAATTGAGCTCAAAGCTCAAGAGAGATAATCCACTTTCAAAGTTAACCTTCAACCATTCCAAGTCAATTGATGATCCTTTTTTTTCCTTCTTGATGAAAAAACCCTAGCCTTGAAGGTGGAGAAAAGTTATAGGATTCAAGAGTGTTGTTTTAGAGCCGAACACCCTCCATGTTTAATGAAAAAGAAGATCTAGTACTACACTCATTAGATGAATTGGTCCATGACAAAAAATTCTTTTAAATGATGTGTTGTAGTGAAAGAAGAGACTATAGAGTCCAAAAGTCGTGGCAAGTGAAACTCAAAGGACAAATGGTTAATTATGCTTGATTCTACTCCAAAGAGGGAATTTTTTTCACTTAATGTCTCATTAAATGAAAAGGGGTATTATCCATAAGGATCCAAGAAGTTGCCTAAAATGAAAATTGAATATTTTCCAACTTGTTTTGTCAATTGAAATTGTCAATCATGTACAAACAACAGTTGCAAAATCATTGACTTCACAAAAATTGTGACTTTATAACCATTATGACAAATACATAACCACCAATACAATTTGTAATTACATAACTACCCAAACAAGGAAAACAGTGGTTTAATCACAATGTAGGGAACAATCACGAGAAACAAACAATCATGCCTTTTGTCATTCTAAATCATAAATGGAGGCTTCTTGTGCACAAGAAAGGCTTACAACACATTAATTAGAGGCATGAAAGTGATTAACAAGGTTCAAAGGTTTGAGCATAGGATTGTATATAGTCTCACCAAGAACTCAATTATTCTACAAAAGAAGCTAGACAATAAGCAAAGGGTAACAAAACTGTTGTAGTCATTCTATATAACTTGTTTGTATGTTAATTTATAGATACACAATTAAACTCACTTCTAAGACAATGTTTTATACACTATTTGATGAAATTATATCACCGTCATCAAACTATTCTATTTTAATCTTGCATTTATACACTTCTAAAGTCTCATAACTTATGACAATTAACCAACATAACATAGGCACTCTTCCTAGCATTTGTGTTAAAGTAGTATAGCCATGAATATCATAAATTGTATAGTATGTAAAAGGAGTGGACATCAATTCAACCCATATATCTAATATTTTTATTTACATAGGAACTCTAAAAAGATTAGGCATGACTTGGTCTATATAAGATTATATGCTTAACTATATTATACTATGAACAAGTAATGCCCGTTCACTATGAAGCAAAAATCATACCTAATTACCATTCGATTTTCAACATGTTAAATCTTGGTAAACTACTTACACTTAACATAGTAAAAGTAAAGACAACCAAGCAAAGATTGCCTAATTATTGTCTTCAAATTTTCATTCTTGAACTAAAAGATGATACATTAATTCAACCAACAACCCATTTATATATCAACTTGTTCAAATGAACATTAGAAATTATTACTGAATAAAATTATAGTATCAGTTTATCACTAATGCTATAATATTATTTCAATATTACAATAATTTATAACATTTTTGCTTATCAGTCATTTGGAAAGCAAGTAATCAAAATTGTTTAGAAGATATTATAGGAAAATTTCAAATTTGCCCAGTTTATTTGGTCCAGAGAAACTCCGCATATTATATAGGCCATTTTTAGGCCTGCTAAACTTGTCAAGGGATGTCTATGATAATTTTCCATGTTCTCAAAGAAAACAAAAGAATGATGTTTATGCGCAAAACATAAAACAAAGCCCAAGCCCCGTAGCTTTTCCAAAATCAACTGTTTTACAATGAGAATTTGAGTTGTGAAGCCTCCGTCTATCTAGAATAATATTTCTGTACACTGTTTATCTTACTTTTATCATAAACTTTCATTGAGAAATAAAAATTGGCAGCCTTTCTTCACTTTACATTGCCATAGGTTATTCACTTATACAGAATTATCACAGGAGTGAATGTAGCTAAATTTCTAAACAATTGACCATATTATTAAAGCTTGATTACCTTTGAAGCTATCTAGGCACTAACTGCATTAAATTTGAACGCTATACAGATCTGCCATCTAAATAAAAACAGAAGACGGAAACAACAGTGATAAGAAAGGTTGGTATAGAAGTACCCAACAAGCTTATAGGACAGTAAAAGACACCACCATTGATACTCTTTAGCATAGATATACTATCAAAAGGTATGACTGTTTTAATCACTTATTTACCATTCTTAAAAATTCTACCTTTCCAATTGAAAATGGTTTCTTTTTGCAGTCATAGTAGTTACATGTTATGCCTCAATTATTTGGTAAAATTCTGTCTGATACAGTAGTCTATCTTTTATTGATGCCCCTGTCGAGAATATAGGCCTTGACATCATTTGATTGGAATGTACTGATCACTTGGATTACAATCATCAAAAAATCATGAAAGCTACGGAAGCAAATTTGACAAAATTGATCTGACTCTTAGGTCTTCTTGGAACAAGTTCACCAAGTTACACTAAAGTATTAATGTAATAATAAATAAATTTATGCACTAATGGACCGATCATAGTAGTTATTTGTTATGCCCCAACTATTTGGTAAGTTTCTGTCTAATGCAACAGTCCATTTTTATTGATGCCCCTGTCAAGAATCTAGGCCTTGACAGCATCTGACTGGTATATACAGATCAATTGGATCACAATCATCATCACAAAATCATGAAAGCTACATAAGCAAATTTGACAAAATTGATCTGACTCTTAGTCTCCTAGGAACAAGTACATCAAGTTACACTAAGCATTAATGTAATAACAAACAAATTTATGCACTTAAGGACCAATTGTAGATTATCTTCTTCTCATCTTTTCTCTTTGCTCCATATTCGCTTGCATTTGCTGTTTCATCTTTTCCACAAGATTCAAGATATTTGGGCTGGTAAAGCGTTCATGTATGTATTTCTTTTCCTCTGCTTGAATCTCCTTAATTGCACTTGGATACGGGTTTGGAGGGGGTTTCTTCCCTTCAAGCCAAGCAATTTCCTTAAGCCTGAGATAAGCCTTCCGTTTTGCTTGTTTTTCAGCTTTGTATTCCATCTGCAAAGAGTACAATAAGCATGAAGAAGAGTATCACACTGATTTAAGTTGCCATTTATCAAGAAAGGATAATGAGAAAACGATGATTGTTAAGCATATCATATCATGAGATATTATCCTTTAAAAAAATAGTATTTTATTTTTATTACAAATACTAAAAGTGGATTCCAGATACAGTAAAGTTCAGCATATATATATATAGTGGATTACAGATACAGTAACATTCAGCATATACATATAAAGTGGGTTACAGATACGTATTGATATTCCTGCAAAATGAAGGGAAGGAAATCTGCAGCATCCAAAAGTCTGAGATTTGTACGCAGATTAACATTTGATAAAATATAAGCCTAGAGGATTTGGATGCTTCAACTTTTTAAATCAATACTCAAAACCCCCTTTTACCATCTCAGCTGAATCCAACCATATAGACTAATCCGAGGGGTTAAATATATTTACTTTTAAGGGAAATATATACAAACTTTTAACCCTAAAAAAGTATAATATTTACAAGAAGTATAACTAACTACAAGTGCTGTTGTCACCATAGTTCAAAAACTCAGACCTGTCTAAAACTCAGCATATTAAAAAAAAATACATTAATTAATGAATTAAATTCTATAAGAAAAACTTAATTCTTGAATTGCTGTGAAAATTCTTCAAATCTAAAACAATGGAAAAATATTTGAAAAAAAAATGGAAAAAAAAAATTGCTAGCTGGACAGTTTCTAGAGAGACCTGGCAAAAACTCTGCAAAGAATCAGCTCAGCAGGTGAATTTGAGGCGAGGAACTTACCAGGCTCTTCTAGCCCATGAGTATTCAAAAATCTGCAAGTAACTTGCAGGTATTTTAAACCAGCATTGTCACAGTCCATATTGATCTCAACCAAAACAGAAACACATCCCCCCAATGTTCTTTAACCATTGGAGTTCTGGCAAAAGTGTTAGGACTAGGGGAGTATGTGGTGTTGTGCACCTTGCAAGTCCTAGGTCTAGTTGCAATTATTTAATATTTTGTACTATTGTAAATAATTTTCCCAAATGGAAAAGGGTGCCCCATGGATAGAATATTGAGATTCCATAGTTGGCACCATCTTCCATATGTCATTGGTCTTCTGATAATAGTAAGAAATCATTGAATAGGGGGTTACTAGGTGGACTATGCCTAACATCTTCGACCACCTATTTATAGTTGTGTGCAAGAGGTGTGTAAGTGTAATTAATGCCTCATGTTGGAGCACTTGGGAGTTACACTTGGACTCCTTGGTCATAGGAGTCAAACTGGTCAATCAAAAGTTACACTCCATTTGTGGACGAGTTACACTTGGAGGTGAAGGGCATGGTTTGGAGTCTGGATTTGTACCACCTTGACTTGTTTTTGACTCATGGTTTTAAGCCCATGGTTTTGGAAAAACATTCTTGGTTATCGGGTCTCCTTGGTCTATATATAGGGCTTGGGATGGAGATATGATGTAAGTTTTATGCAAGGTTAGGATGCTGGAATTCCCCTAGATTCAAATTGTAAACCTCATTGAAGCACGGAAACCTTGATATTGTATCGTAACCTTTATTGTTGACTAAAACATTGGGTGCAGAACTTTTGGATAGTGGGATTTTTTCTTTACAAGGGTTTTCTCAAGGTATTGTCACATTGTCGTGGTTGTTCTATTCTCTTCTACTCTTCTTATACTTCTTTTCTATTCTTCTTCTTATTCAAAAGTGTTGTTGCTATGCATGAACTCTGCTGAAATTTTAAATAGATCGGAAAACTTATAATACTTTCCTCATAGGATTGATTAACTAGGATTTAAACCATATTTCATTTCAAGAAGTCCATATAGTTACGAGAAGTATTACCAAGGTCCATGGCATTCTGGGCAGCCCATGTAGCAATGTCTTGGCAAGCCAGGGGCTTCCATATTAGGCATCTTTGTTCATCCACTTGAGTGTTTACGGTGGGAGAGCTTTCCACTAGATCATTGGGGCTTTTTTACCAAAGGAAAATCCATCCCATGTTCTTCTCCATTAAGAAATATGTATAAATCATAATAATATCAAACCACATTTGGGTTTGGTTTAGATAAAATAAATGATTTGTATGTCTACTACCAATACAATCGTATGAAGCTATTTGACAGATTTGGCTCAGCAACTCTATTAGATAAAGGTGTTGCTGCCAGGGCTAAGGTACAACAAATCAAAAATTGCCATCTTTATTATGTTGAAGAAGAATGTGTGCAAAAGCAATCAATATGTAATAATTTTTTCAAGATTCCTATTACTATGCTTGGGCTGCATCTGTCCTCATTCTCAAGAGCTCCCAATTTCTTGCTTTAACAACCACCTACAGCCCTAATTTATGATGTTCTCCAGGGACAATATTGCACAATTTGCCAATTCCACGAGTTAGGCTGTTTCAGCTATACAGCGAAGTCCCCAGTCTCAGCCTTAGAATTAGCCAGAAAACATTATTTAATCGACTCAAGACATGGTCTCCTTTCCACTAAGCAATTCCAGAATCCTCCTCAACTAGCCTATGTTGTCTTTGATCTCCAAGATTTTCAACAACCTATGGCTTATATGCCATCCAACATGCCTCGACCCAATCTTACCACAGCCATTCACCCCATGCAAGCCAGCGGTTTTCTTTCTCAAGCTCATAACTAGCAAATACAATGAAACCATTATTCTCCTCAAACTGTATTTGTGAGCAGCAATGTTTGGACAAGTTTGAAGTAATGAACGGCAAAACTATAATATAGTACACTAAGTGTCTATTACCTGGTAACAACTTCATATCTGCTCATAATAATTTTATGTTTTGACCCAATACCCTGAGCTCTCTGATGAGATTTTTCGATAAGATTATCTAGTGAAACCAAAAGTCTTATAATGTATGAACAGTGATCATTATTAACTGTCAATGATGAATCACAATATATCTTAGTAGTTGTAAAGTTGTTTCATTGGTATATTTTTATAATGGTGATGGCAAAAAATTAATAGCAAGGCACATAGAAAATTACCTCCAATGTTTCTGGCTGGAATTATTTTGACAAAAAATAGATTTTGAAGACAAAGCGTCTTAAATGTTGCTTATACTTTATTGAAACTTTAAAACTCCATTTCTCAGTTGGAATCCAGTTAAATGTTTCTGGCTGGAATCAAATTGTTTTGACAAAAATTGGATTTTGATGACAAACCATTTCAATTGTAAGCCTTTAGAATTGCATTACAATTATTTACAGAAAGTCCATAAATGGTTTCTGATGACAAAGATAAAGAATATTTAGATAAGGAAGAAACCAAATTAAGAAAATTATGATGTAAATCAAAAGTATGAGGAAGAAATTACAGATCAGATGGTCATAAATCTATTATTCTTTGGAAATAACCTATCATCAAATTGGTAGATCTTTATATGGGAAACACGAGCAAAAGCAGCCCCTTTCCTAACCAGAAAAATCAAACTCCAGGAGCTTACGTACAATGACATCTTGACATCAATGATACAACATTCATACCAAAAATCTAAAGAAATATACATAAATAAATTATTTTATAACTAAGAGGATTGTGATAGTTTACACCCTCTTTATGAAAGAGCCTCTCCAATACCTAAAACTCAAACAATATTTTGAATTGCTGAAAACAAGAAATCATTATAGCAAAAACAGTAATCAACAATTTAGCTATCTTAATTCAGTATCAAGTTCTGAAGAAAATTCCATTAAAAAAGCAGGTAATCTCAAAGAATATGGTTCCTTAATTGGGCCCAAAATTAAGTCATCATGTTATTGGCAAGGGGAAATGATATCTCTCAGCTATGTTTAAAACATGAAGCATTTCAATAGGGAAGACCTTCCATCAAACCAATTAAGCAGTACTGGCCACCATAAGGTGCAGATGACAAATAGGCATGTCTCCTTCTAAAAATGTATATGTTGGCACTCAAAGTTGTATCACTCCCTGAACCTTAGAGGCTCAACTAAATTCAAGCCAAGGGAAGGTCAACTTAGGATCAAGGGCAGCACTTATGATCAGACAAGGAACAACTTGGGCCAACACATGAGAGATGGACAATTCTCTCCTTCTTTAGGCTCTGCCAGGCCAAGGGGGGTGTTCCCTGTCAAGACAGATAAAGATAAATGCTAAACTAATGTTGGTTTTGAATGATAACCATGCCCTATGTGCACGAGGAGGCTCCCAGGATTGTCACTAAATTCTCCTACTGGTCAATATTCAATCTTTGTTTCAGCAGACTACAATGAATGCATGCACTAAAGATATACTACAATTTCCCCTCAATGATATGTCCAAATAAAGCCTTCCCCTCAATGATATGTCCAAATAAAGCCTTACTCCATGCACCCTTGCAGATGATAAAACAACAAAGCCAAGCCCCCTCAAGTATTTTAAGTTTCAGGCTCTCAAATGGTTATATGCTCCCAAATGGTTATATGCTCCCCCAAGTTTCCTAGACAGGGACGGTGGGACATGTTTCCAGTATGGGGGGGTACTTTTTGGCCATTTTTTAGGGAATGGCAAGGACAGCTATTAAAAAAAAAAGAAAATTTCAAATATTCATATGATGACATTGATAAAGCATTCATCATAGACATTATAGAACCTTTGTGAGCATGGGAAATTGAATAAAAATTATGATGTTCTTTATATATACATATGAGCATGAGTTAATAAAGGCATGCCTGACTTGTGTGTATATTCAAGTGAGGGATTTATTATTAAAATTTTCATAAAGCCTTCAAGACTGCATGTTTTGTTGTCAAAGTCATTAACAAAAAGGAACATCTAAGAAAAGAAATTACTAGTTATGTTCCAATTTGACCTTAGATGGGATTGTTCCATGAGTTATTTGTACATACATTTTTGCATTATGAAAATGGCATTTCCTGCCAGCTATGACTTAACTCCTATTCAGCAGTAGAATGACTATAGCATGCCAACTTGGTCTATGGCGGTCCTTGTTTACTAAACAAGTTGTGCAATGCATTAAACAAGATAATCCTTGATTGTAGATTTGATTGTGAAGATGTAGAGATTTGCAATAGGGGATATGTATTTTGTAGATTTTGTGATCGTGATTCATTATTGGTCTATTGCTTGGTTAGACTTATAGTTTGATGAGGGTTTTGCTGATGTGTTTTTCGTGACCGCACCAACGCAGAATAAAGTTGCCAAGGGCTACCCTATCCTCTCTTGATCAAAGTATTCAGCACGCTAAGATTGTGAGAGAGTTCGTGCGTTCAACTCCAAGGTTCCTTCAATGCGAATAGTCTCAGTTGGCTCGATGTGATTTGCTGGTATTTCAAGGGGACTTACGGAATTGCTCAACAGCAGAGGAAGGGGGTTTCCTAATTCGACAGATTTATCAATGAAGCACAAGTTTCCTATTCTAACCAAAAAGTACTGAATCTAAAGTGGTTGCAGGGTTTAGAGAGTCTAAATTTAAGTGCGGGATATGGAGCTCAACTTTAGCAAACTTCAACCAAACTTCGCTTTGCCTCACCTCGGACAGCTTCCACGGAGTCGGTGAAATCTTCAGGGGAGATGACTAAAGATGTTCAAACCACCACTTGACATGAAGATACCATCACAACGACGCATACCATCATTCAAACTGTGATTGAAGTTAGGCCCACAACGTTTCCAGTTGACCACACAAGACAAACACACCATCAGTGAGCCCGCTAGTGGTATGGATAAGCGAAGCTTGCTTAGATCAAACACCACATTCCATAGCTAACATCTACTTGCATAAAAGTGAAATTACGCTACTCTACGCTACTTGAAGTAGAAGGGATGAAGAAACCTCGCTAGCTATCCATAACAAAGATGAATTTCACCATCAATGAAAACATCTTTTATTATGAAAGTTTTACACAACAATCTCTTGCAAAAGTTTTCAAAGGAAAACTTTCCTTCTCCTTCAACTACACTATCAATCTATACTAAGCTACTTCTAAGTTGTCCCTCTACTCTATGTCTACTGTCTAACTTCTACTCCTAATTTCTAATGAGATTCAAATGAGGGGGGATGCCCCTTTTATAGCTGGCCAAGTCCAACGAACGGCTTAGATTACAATCGGCTGGATGGCCCAGATTGTGCCACCTCAGCCCTAAACAAGATTCACCCTAAAAACCGCCACCAAGAGGGGTGGGGTAATAAATGAGCCATTAATGCCCATCATCCTTCTAGAAGATTCCAACTTTGAAACGCGTTCACACTGTTCTTGATCTTCTGCTTGACGTTGTTCTTCAACTTCCTCTTTGTCACTTGAGTTATGCTAAGTCTCAACACTTAGCCATTTTTCACAACTTTTCTTCCTTCGAGGTTGAAATGTAATCATGGAGTACTTGCTTCATCTTCCTAATTCATCGCCGTTTGGTCTCGACGTCCCTCCTGCAAAACAAGCAAGGGGAAAAGCATCAGAACACTTCATAATATAAATTCACTTTATGTTGTACCCAAATCAAATTTTTTGCTTCACTAAGGCATTTTGCTTAATTAAGTCTTAATCTTGTTAAAGTGATGTGTAGAAACCCCTGGTTTCCCCCCCTGTTACTGCTCTGACTGATATTTCAAGTTTTCCTGACGTTTTTGGGTTTTTGCAGTTTTTGTGTTTTTTGCACATTAAAAGAGGGGGTACGAATTTGCTTGAAATATGAAATGAATTCAACAAAATTTATAAAGCTCTGGAAATGAATGAATAACAATGCCAGTATATCTATTTGACCTTCTCTAACGTTTACAAAGAGTACCCAGTTACATGCAATAATAATAACAATGAATTTTGCAATATTTAAGGAACCTGGTATTTGCTGCAAATGTAGTACAGATCTGTACGGCTGAGTAAATAAATGTCTTTCTCCCTCCGTCTGGTGCCCACAGATGTCTCCTGGAAGCTTGGCGCCCTTAATGATGCAAGCTGGGAATCCAATAGATAGGCGTTTCTCTTCAAGAACATGAACTCGCCTTAATGATGGTAGTACGGCCTGGTACAGCCATAGTACGGCCAGAACACAGCAAGTGTAGGTATTAACAAATGGCTTCCTTTGTAGGTTTCCAGGAAAGGTGAGATAGGCGCCTCAGTTTCTATCACCACTAACTGACTTATGAATCAATATAAAGGGGTACGGCATAAGTTGAAGAGGTACGGCCCTGTCAGAACAGTACGGCCTCCTGTAGACAGCAGCAATAACACATAAATGGTACGGCACTCCCTTGATCCTCCAGAATCTCAGTAAAGGTTGGCGCTTTGAAGACTTGATGTCTTCTGGATGATTAAGCTCTCTGAATAACTGTTATAACCAAGCCACTGAATAAATATGGCTCTTTGCTGAGTGGTACGGCTGACAGCTGCATTTAATGATTTGTACGGCCTTTGTGAAACCCCTCCAGATCTCCAAATATGGACGCCTAGATAGATAGAAGGTCTTTGTATGAAATAAATGTTGAAGCTCTGTGGATGAGTAAACCCTCTGATGTTTGAATCAACTGTAAGCTCTGTAATTTCTTCTGGATGAAGAAATCCCACGACTGGCAGTAGATCAGGTGTTATTTCACACCCTCTGAACTGTTCGAAGGAGATGGCTCGTTCTCCGACGATTCCGAGACGAAACCCTAAGGTCTCTGTGCTCTGGCAAATACTTGATCAATTTCCGATTCTTCAAAAATGTCATAATGGCTCAGAAACCAAGGTAAAACCCTTATCAAGCTGAAAAGTGCGATTTCCACCATAATAGGGTTTTAATTAAAATATCATATTTTAATCTTTTAATACTTCAAAAGTCTCCAGCCAAAATATTCTATAATATTTTAATTCTCAAATTGGCCCCTTTTCTGATGTTGGGCGCACCCCTCAAGGCAGATGACTTAAGTTATAATTTTAAATTATAACTTTATATTATAAACATTAAATAATTAATATTTAATCAATATAATTAAATATTAATATCTTCCTCATAAATCATCCGATTACCGATCCGTCTGATGCTGACGAACTCAGAAGTGATTCCGGATGCTGCCAATCTCAAACTGCTAAAAATAGCAGTGGTCCCACTCTGCCTGCCAGGAACTGCTAAAAATAGCAATTCTGCAAAAGGTCTCCGAATGAGCCCGAACGAAAGCCAATCAATCAAAACTGCCAATCAGACGCTGAGCCAAGCGCCGAAACGACCCTCTAACCACTCAGTCAGCCGACGAGGGTCTCATGATAGGCCAATCTCACGTTTACTGATGCTCGCCAAAAACGGGGACATGACAGTCCGCCCTCCCTAAAATTGCTTGACCCCAAGCAATCTCAACTGCAAACAAACTCCTCGGAAGGCCCCAAAAAGAAAACTGTGTAATGTCCCACACATCTCGAACTATCTCCTGTAGCGGCATCAAACTCAACTGCGCAATCAATGCCTGGATCCCAAACCCAGCGTAAGAGTCTGTCGTGACGGTCCTCCTCAGGCTGCCACTGCGCTCTACTGCCTCCAACCTCACCATGCTGAGAATAGTGAAGTAAATCACTGGGACCCACCCACAACTCGGTGCCAACACTGTCTCCACCGTGATCCCAATACAATATAAATCTACATCCATCCGTCATGCAGAGATAAAAGCTACTAGAAGCATCTACTATCCTGAATCTCTCCCTGTCCTCTGCTAAACCCTCATGGATGTAATAACTGTCCGTGCCATCATGCCAACTAACACCATAGTCGCCCTGTAACCATGCACCTGTATGAAAAATCTGCAACATAGCCGTATCAAGCCCTGACGAATACATATCGGCATGATAAATGACTGACTGCTGCCCCTGCAAGTAATACTCCGCAAACTGCTGAGTCAAGTACCTGCATCTGCTAATCCCATCTTGTGAAGATGGTAACTCTGCACACAATAAGGAAATACTCCCCTCAACTGAACCGAGAGAATCACCCTGTGCACAAGCATGGTGCATCGAATCATGTACAGGTGGATCAAAGACAAAACTGTAAGCACTCCTCACCGTGTACACCTCATTGAACTCCTCTGTGAGTTTGGTTTGGAATTGCGATGCACTGCAACAATCCCAAACACTACGATCATCACCCAACTCAGAACTAATGTCAAGAGTACTATCGGCGTCCAACTCGAAGAGTGGGTTATCATAGATCACCCCACCATCAAATTCAAACAATGGATTGTTTACAAACTGCACAATCACGCTATCCTGATCGGAATCATCCATCTCTGAATCGCTGGAATAATAAACTGAGTTGTACTCCTGACTAGGCTCAACGAGCTGCCGACCATAGTCAACTGTATCAAATGAAAAGATTGATTTGCTTCCGGGAGAGGGAAACAAATCAACACAAGTACCAATCTCCCAACTGGATGAGACTCTGAATATCTGCTGTGAAGATGGACAAGTATCAAGGGTTGTCACACAACTCTCCAGTGTATCAACAACCATGTCACAGGAACTATCAACGATCTGCCCTGCATCACCTATCGCGGGACTAGTCTCATGAGAACCAGGTGCAATGCGTGGCTCACTGCAACTCTCATCGAGTGCACTCATCCTATCTGTATCAACTGATCCTGTGACCGAGATGGAGGTAACCTCATCCTCAACATCTCCTACACTGCTATGAACCATGGGTGTATACTCCTCACCAACCACTGCCATGCAAGACTGCACGATGTCCAAAGGTGGTGAAGACTGTGCTAACCTCAACGCCACGGTAAGCCTCTCAATCTGTAACTGTGACTCCCGAAGAGCCAACTGGGTGCTCTGCAATGAATTCGCAGTCACCTCAAGCTCATGAGTGAGCTCATCGATCCGCTCCTCTTTTCCCCGCCATGCATCATAACAAAGGCAATCCCACTCGAGAAGGAAATCTCTGTCTGCTAGTAGTTTTAGATAGTTTTGTTTCATCGTTCCAATTGCTTCTCGGAGTGCATGTATCACTGCAAGGGAAAAACCTCTATCACTGTGCTCATCTGTCGAAGGACTCCTACTGTAGGTAGTCAACATCTGACGAGCAACGTCAAAATGCTCAAGGGCGGTAGTAATCATAGTGTCATCCACATGTAGTTGCCCAACCAAATGATGAGGATTCTGAAACTCACGACCCCCATACAAGATTTCCGGTTCACCATATGCACTATGATATGACGCTGATCCGTCATCACTCTCCTCATGATCTGCAGCATCGTGTGTGCTCTCAACCATGCACACCTCAACATCTAAGGTACTGCTGCTCTGTACCTCGAAGGATGGCTCAACTGGTACGGTAGAAGTTGCTGGTCTGACAGTATCCTCACACGCTTCTACTCCAACAGTGACTGCATGCTCATCCAACGCATGATCCTGGGATTCCGTGTCAACATACGAATCCTCTAGCTGGTTTTCAAAGGTCTGATCCGGAAAATCAGACTCGTCATAACATAAATCCTCAATACCAACTGCATCTGTAGTACCCAACTCTGGAATCTCTTCACGTGACGACTCCATAGGGTTACTTTGCACCTCTGAAACAGCTGTTATATCATGCTCACGCAAAGTTTCACCATCGCTGTTATAAAAATCAGAAGTGGCTTTTAGGGCAGAAATTTCTTGAGTCACCTCCTGCAAAGACGATGTAGGTAAGCCATTACCCGAAGTTGTGCTAGTGTGCTTATGGATCAAATAAGCACTTCGATCAAATTCATCACACAAATTTCTGCCTACTTCATAAGAGACTGAAGATATCAAATCACTCTCATGAAGAATTGTACAATCATCAGATGTAGATTCTCTATCTTTCCCAGGTGTAAACAACTCACGAGCTGTAGTGAGATATCTCTGTTTTTCGAACTCCGTCTTATGGCAAAGACTCGGGTGCACATCCACGTAACTCACGAAAGAAAGTTTCTCTTTAATCTTCTGAGGTAGATTGCTATACTCCCGAAACATGCTAATCACTTCTCCATCTGTGCTCTGCGGTGTCCTGTCAATGTTAATCCTCCCACTAATCTCAGGTGCTTCTAACTGCCACTCGTTGTTCGCTGCCCTAAGTGTGCCGGCGAACAAACCCTCATACCTTTCACCTGCTATATCCTCAACGGGCTCCTGTCTCGTGAAGGTGGGCCTCGTAGGCCTATCCGCTGTCCGTGACACTGACCTAGGAGCTCTCCGCGAACCTGTAACACTTCTGTCATCGTCACGAGGTGGTGACGATCTCCTCGGAGTGTCCAGTCTCTGAAGTGCAACTGCCACCTGTTGTAATACACCATTTGACCGCCGTTGACCTGCACTAAGTTCTCTGAGTGCATGCAAGACCTCCGCACGGTTCTGACCTCGGTTATTGTAAGGAGTCTCTGTTCTAAGATCAACTGTTCTATCAGCCCTGTAATACCTGTCAGTTCTGTCAGCCATGTTTCTCGGCTGCCAGATCGAACCCTGTTACCTGTCAACCAAAGCTCGCCTCGAAGAATGATGCCCGGTAAACCCTGTAATCGCTCCCGGCCATAAGACTCGCCAAACCCTCGTGGATGGCGTGTGATTTAGCTCATACCACCGTAGTTCCATTTCTATTCTCCGGATCTGACAGTTTGTTTGACTTTCTGAAGGTTTTAGGTTTTCTGACGTTTTCTAGGGTTTTGAACAATAAATGAAATGGTACGTTTTAATCTTGAAACATGAAATAAATGCTTTGAAAAGATGATTTCATTTCGTAAATCTCAAACCCTAATACAGATACTGAATCTGGATCATAAATTATTCTTCTGAGATGAATACATATAATATCCAGTTGCATGCAAATTAAAACAATAGATTTTCAATATTCTAAAGAACCTGGTTTTTGCCACCTTTGAGATGAAATCAAATTCGTACGGCCTTCAGATGCCAGCTCTTCTCTAGCCAGATGAGGTATAAAGCTTCCTAGATGCCAGGCGCCTTCCCCTGTGAAGTTAGACTGCAAAAAGGCAAGTGATTTGCTCTTGAAGGGAAAAGTTGTCCTTTCTGGTACAGTACGGCCCTGTACAGACTGGTACGGCCAGGAAATACAGCAGCAAGTAAATTAATTAAATACGGCTTTCCTCTAGACTCTAGATGTTTAATAGATATGCGCCTCCACTGCTAATAATAGAAGACCAAGATATAGGCGTTGGATCTCCTTGAAGAATACGCCCAAAAAAGGGATGGTACGGCTGTAATGTGCCTGGTACGGCTTTCACCCTGCAGCCAATGATTGTAATGTACGGCCTCAGCTGTGATCTTCTGGTCTCTGAATATTAGGCGCCTGCAACTTGCAAGTCCTCTGGAAATTCTACTCTGAATGAGATGTGTTTCAACTGCAAAGATATAGCTTAGCTAAGGTACGGCCCTGCTGTACAAAGTACGGCTGCAGCAGGAACTAAATGATTTGTACGGCTCCTCCCCTATATTCTACAGAATGACAATATACTGGGCGCCTTGAACAATGGAAGGTCTTCTGTATATAAATTGATGCTGAAGCTCTGTGAATGATAAACCTCTGGTGTTTGAATCAACTGTGATGCACTGTGATTTCCTCTGACTGAAGAAATCCCACGACTGGCAATAAATCGGATGTTATTTCACATCCTCTGAACTGCTTCGAAGGAGATGGCTCGTTCTCCGACGATTTTGAGATGAAACCCTAAAGTCTCAGTGCTCTGGCAAAACTTGATCAATTCCTGTTTCTCCAAAATGTCATAATTGCTCCTTTCCCAAGGCAAAAACCCTTTATTGCACAAAAGTGCGATTTCCTTAATAATAGGGAATTTTAATATATTCACTTTTAAATCTTTAATTTTCTCCATAGTTCTCAGTGAAATATTTTATAATATTTAATTCTCAAATTGGCTCCCTTTTCCTCGATGTTGGGCGACCCCTCAAGGCAGATGACTTAAGTTATAATTCTTAAATTATAACTTTATATTATAAACATTAAATAATTAATATTTAATCAATATACAACATAATATCTTTCCCTATAAATCATCCGACAATGATCCGCTCCTCGATGCGTCAATTTAACTCGTAAGTGATTCCTGATGTCGCTAATCTCAAACTGCTAAAATATGTCCCACCAAGTCACAGAACTGCTAAAATAGTACTCAAGAAAGGTCTCCTAATGAGTCTGAATCTAAAGCCAATCAATCAAAATCACAATCGACAATGGTTAAGCTACTTAAACTAATTCTCTAACCATCACCATCAGGGTCTCTGCTGATAGGCCAACTCATCAAGCATCGATGTTTCAAAACGGGACATGATGTATGAGAAATCAACAAAGGATTTCAAACAACTTGTAAGAGCATTAACCTGTTGCTTTAGCTGATCTTTACTCTGTTTGTCTTTCTCTATCCTCTCTACAAGTCTTGTAGCTAATACTTGGAAATTTTGGATATCTCCATCCCTAGTAGAGGGTCCCAAATTAATTCTTGTGATGTCGAATTCTTTCAGTCATTTGACTTGCGTCTTTTTGCAGAGAGGTATGAGCAACCTCAACATACATTTTCCCTGAGGAGGGGTCATTTAACAACCAAGAGGTAGTTTTGAGATTTTTGACTTGTGGAGTTCTCTTTACTTTGTTTGCAATAATCGTCACGATAACATTCAATACAGTGAGCCTCATGTTTTCCCCTTCCTTCTTCAACAATTCACTATCGATTACTTATTGAAATGGCTCTTAACAATGTATTTATAACTTAGACCTTTTAATTCGAGGAAGGAGCATTAATGGTGTGCCTTAAATTTGACATGTGTAAGCTTTCTTGTCCAACATTTGCTTATGAAACTTTTGAAAGTTTGAAAAAGAATGGCTATGAGAATGTGTCAGAAAAAATCATTGGTTTTGAAAACCTCATCAAACTCCAACAAAGGTTTCGAAACCTCTACAATCACCTGCAAAACTTTATTAAGACCACCCCCAGAAGAATATAGTCTTACAAAAGTAACTATGTCAGCCTTAATTGAGGTTGTGGAAACTTCATCGGGCTCCGATGAAGGTTTTGAAACCTCAAGGAAATTTCGAAAGTCTTTTCCATTATTTTCAAATTCTTCAAATCTTCTCGAAAACACATATTGGAACCAAAATTCTCCAATTGTGTGAGCTTTGGGATTAGTTATGAATACTCAGTTAGAAGTTGATGAGGTTTCTGAAACTTTGTCAAAATTCAACAAAGGTTTCAAAACCTTTGAAAAGCTCTGAAATGCTTGCAATTTCTCCAATTCCAATTAAATACATAACTTGTTTTACTTATTTATCGGCTTTAGACTAGGTTGTGAAAACCTTGTCGAGTTCCGACAAAGTTTTGAATACCTCTATGAGAGTTGACAAAGTTTGGCAAAACTTAAGTTAAAACTGATACATAAAAGACATGATAAACTTTAACTTGAAAGTAGCAGGATAACACATGGATATGTGTAATGGCATAAATTTGCACCCTAGGCAAATTTCCCATTTATTTACCCTTTAGAATTACAAGTACAATGATGCATAAACCTATCGCCGTCTTCCTAATCTTCCCATGTGTCCTTGTCTTTTTGCATTGGAGGAATATTTGTCGAGGACGTGTGCGCGTCATGTGGACATCCACACGCCATGCTGTCATCTTGACAGATTCCTACCTCTGGGAT
>VDFB02000767.1:0-13115 GCA_007258455.2 Sequoia sempervirens | reverse complement strand
TAAAGAAATTGTTTAATGATTATAAAAAACATAAAATTTAAATGTGAAGATTAATATGGTTATTTAATTTTATTATAAAAAATTATATTTAGGTGTTAGGAATTTAGTTATCAATGTCTTCAACTTTTATTTTTATTATTGATTTTGAGAATTTAATTATGTATTATTAGAGATCATATTTATAATTATGAAGGTGATTTTCATGAGCACGGATTTGATTTTATGTTAAATTTTGCTCGTTTTGATTTTTTATGTCTAAGTACATCTAAGGATCATAATATTTATAAACACAATTGGAGAATTGATTATATCACAAGATTCATTATCTCTTAGGTAGAACCCTTAGGTGGTCTATCTTTATAACTCTAAGTGAAAAACTATGACAACAAGCAAGTGGTCTATCTTTATTGGAAGTTTTTGTTTTCTCTTTCTTTTATCCTTGGGCCTTTTATCCTTCATCCATGTCTTCTCTCCTTTCCCTTTCTTTTGCATCTTTTTCTATTTTCCTTTATAATTTGGCCTACTTCTCTATTAATCTCTTGGTTGAATTTTTATTCATTTTTCTCGTAATTCATTCTTCCATCTCTCTTCATTCTATTCATAGAAAACATTGCAAATATAATAACAATTATTTAATTATTATGTCACTTACGTTGTATCATCTTTTGGTATCTATGTTAATTTCTTCAAAAGAAAACTTTAATAATTAGAGATATATATTTATTAAAGACTAAATCAGTATCATGACAAATATCTAAGCAACTCTTAATCTTTAATAAATACATTAAAAGTTAAATTAATAAATAATAATCTTTTATTTTTCATATAAAAATTTATTAAAGGTTTAAAATAATTAAAATTATTAATAATTAATAAATAATCTTTAATAAATATAAATAAACTTAAAAGATTATTATTATCATAATTATTTGAACTCTTTGAAAAAGATAAGTATTATCAAGAATAATTTAATCTTATTATTATAATTGTATCTTTATGAAAGCTCTCATTTTTTCACACTAATTGAAAGCTTCCATTTTTAGGCATCCAATAGAATGTTGCAATAGAACCCATGAAAATAACACAACTCTCTAAACAAAGCTTTTATAGTAATAATTACTCTTTCCTCACTCTATTGAAAGAGGAATTAAATATCAAAAAAAATTGTATTGCTTGAATTTTTTTGCAAAGCTTCTAACTCTGCCATTTAGTGACATCCGGTGACATGACAGGAAGGTGGAGAGACTAGATATAATATAATTATATTTACTATTATATATAATATTCAATATAATATAGACTGTATCATTAGTAGTTCCTGTCGGTAGGCAGGTATACTTATGCATTCGCCCGGAATGCATTTAACCAGTAGCATGAACCAATCACATTTCGCCATTTAACATATTGCTTATTTTTTTGTATAGTTTGAATTTGGAGAGCTATTTTATATATTGGAAAATTAGCATTTATCTATTTTTCTATTCGTCTTAGTAGCTTTATAAATCATTTTCTTTTTAAAAAATTGGGAAAATGCGAACGCATAAATTGATTAAATAAATTTAAGCAAAGGCATAGTTTAAAAGGTGGCGGCTAGAGGTACGTAATCCATGAATGTAGATTAAATGCATTAAAATATCAAGAAACTGCGAGCGCATAAATTGATTAATTAAAATTAAGCAAAGGCATAGTTTCTCAAACTGGCGGGTAGACGTACGTGATGCATGAATAAAAATTAAATGCATTGAATGGCATCTGGCTCGAGGTGAAGGCGGTGGAATCGCTTGGAGGCCACACGTGGCTAGGGTACTTTGGTCATTTAATATAGAGTTAAGTTACTTGGTATGCATTTCTATTACTTTGCATGTGTTGCTTTTGTCTTCTATAAGCAGTGTTCTAAGGGAGAGTTTTAGCGACTGAGCAGGATATGTTATAGTTGCAGAGTCCAGACCCAGTGTAATACCCCTCCTCTTACTATTTGGATTTATTAATTCCTATGCTTTAACTTGATACGTTGATACTATGATGATACTCTATGTGTTGTTGGATGTGACATTTATGTGGTTTTGATTGATGCTTTGTGTTGTGATGATGATTGACTCATCGATCTGGTGTGTGCGGATGTGTAGTTTAGTTATTTGCTTCTTGTGACATTATTAGTATGATTTATGATACTTTGTGTGTTGATTTAATTATTGTTTATTCAAATAGATTTTCATTAATGCTTTATATGTTGATGTGATGATTCTTTGGTGATCATGTTATTTGGATTCAGTATTATTTTATAATGCAATGGTTTAATAATTATAGTTTTGATGCAGTAGTTAAATATCATGTTATCTTATGATCAATTTGGTTAGAAATGTTAGCTCGTCATTGATATTATAATTGTTAGAATAGAGTAGGTGAGAGGACAGTGTAGCATCACTCGTTCACGAGTGCCCTGCGACACTGCAATTCCTTCTCACGATAGGATGTTTGATTATATATATACATGTGCTACTTGACGTTTATTTGGATGCAGGATTGCAGGAATAAGTCTTGATTCCACCTGCTTTGGCAGGACAGGGCGAGCAATAAATTAACCCAATGGGTAAAATGTTGAAAAAGGGAGTAGGCTTGGAAGTGTCCCCGTCCCAAGTCCGTTGTCTATTGTGAGTCGTTGTGTTATGACTGAAGTTTTGTCTTTGTCTTGTATGTAGTTTCACTGTTGAGTATTTATTTTATTCTTGGTTAGTGTTTAATTAATTAATCGTATTTCATAAAATAATTAATTAATGTTGCATTATTATTTGATTTAATTGAGAGTTAGAAAAATGTTAAGTTGAAATAGATTGTAAATTAAAAGTGATTTAATTAATTAAAAGTGCAAATAATTATAATTAAATTAATATTGTTGAGAGTAATTAAATATTATTTTTTATTAATATTAAATTAGAAAATCATGTGAAGATAATATCTAAATTAAATAAATTATTTTAATTAAAATTTTAGATAAGTGTAGGCTTTAAAAGTGAAAAAGGACAATAATAAGGAAAGAGGGCTTTTGGAAAGAGAAGCGGAGGAAAGATTATTGATTTTTAATTGGTGTTTATTATTTTTATGAAGGGAGGATTTTGACCACAGAGTTTTGGCTCCATGTTTTGGATCGGAGAAAAAACCGATTTTAGGTTTGTATTTTAGGTGAAATTATTATGGATGAAAGAAAGAAGATTGAGAGAAGAACATTGGAAGGGATAAAATCAAGAGAGAAATTGCAGGAAAGGGAAATCGAGGAGGAGGCTTGAAGGAATTCTTCACCGGTGAAGGACTCAGGGCTTTAGCCGATTACTTATTATTATTTTTGTTGTGCTTTGAACAATATGTTTTAAAAGGGTATAGAGAGAAGTTCTTATGATTTGAAATTTTATTCATGCAGAAACCCTCTCGATGAAAGGAAACTTCATAAAATTAAAAAGGCCTTTGAATATTTAATAAAATTTAGTTCTGAAACCGTTGTCTTGGAAAGAAAATTATTTGTTTCTTTTAGTGGGTTAAACTTGCATAATCAGATTTAGGTTGTCTGATATAAAATAAAATAAATAAAGATAGATTATTTGTTTATTAAATATCTTTTAAACAGATTTGTATGTATTTAAAGATTTATAAAATATATACATAATGTTTTGTTCTTCTTGTAAAAATGCGTATATAAAACAATATATATATATATATATATATATATATATATTCTTATGTATATTTCCACTTTTTAAATGTGAATCCAAAGTAGCCAAAATATTAAGATTTAATTTATTTCAAATCCTGTTCATATTTTATTCCAGACAAAATACATGTTTAAATATTCAAATTATAAAAAGATCTCATTTTAAAAGAAAATTTAGAAAAGTTAAAAATAAATAAAAATTAAATAAAAATAAATAAATAAATTTTGGTGGGGGTGGGGGTCGGTGGGGCGTACCACTACTGACCCCACATTGGTTAGGCACTGACTACACCAGGGGTGGTCACCTTGATGCCACAGAGGCTAGCGGCCTCAGGAGCAGTGCGGTCTTAAGGAAAATTAATTTGGTTATTTAATTTTTTATTTTTATGTTTGTTTTATTGTATTTTTTTTTAATTGCGGATTTTGGTTTATAAAATAACTTTTATAGTTAGATTTTTATTTAATTCATATTCGTTTTATTATATATATATAATATATTATTTAATATATATTTATTATATATTAATTAATATATATATATATATATTATTTAATATATATTTAAATTAATTGTTAAATTTTCATAATATGTTTTAATAAAATGATTGGTTTTAAAAAAAAATGTTTCATTCTTAATATATATTTATATAAATGATTTTGAAAGGTTTTGAATAAAAATTTAATATGATAATTTTTGCCAAATATAGTGATATAGTTGAATTGAGGAAATTGGAAATAGGCCATGTGATAATAATTAAATCGAACAGTTAAAATTAACAGATATGATGTTATAATGTAATCTTACGAATTTAAGTTTAACGGTGTGTTTTGTTTTGAATTGAATGATCTCGTATTGTCGATTTATTTGTTTGACGAAATTTTTGAGTTTGGAAATATTTCTTTATGGAGTTGTTCTTAAGTAATTGTTTTCTTGAGGTTATTCGTCAAGTTTGTTGTGGTACTCTCTTCTTTATGTAATTGTGTCGTATGGGAAAACCCTAGGTTCACCTTACTGTTCGTAAGAGTTTAAGTTATTGTTAAGGGCTTCTAGAAATTGAATGTTTTTCTATTATGTTTCTTTTATTCTCCATGTCGGGCAAATGGGGTTAAGGGTCTATGTAAGTCTTCCAGAGAAGTTCTCTAGAGTGGGATGTTTTTGTGTAGAGGTTCAATTTGTGAATCACCTTGGAAATGGTATAGAATTGTACTTTGATGTTGTACCCGGTTTCCACGAACGGGGATTTGTGCCTCCTAGGAAATAGGAGTGGGTAATGAGATTTGTACCTCCTTTGGAAGGAGTGTGTTTTCATATGTGGTTTCCTCCAGTGTTTGGAGTGAGTTTCCTTGCTTTGTTTCCTCCTTGGATTTGAGAGATTATGTTGTCTAGTTACCTATTGTGGTATTGTACCTTGTGTGTTGTCAATAGGAGAGTGGCTCTTTGTTGGGGTCTGGCACACAAAGGGGCGCCAGGGTAACCTACCTAGAGTTTAATTAAGTGATAATCTAAATGAATTAATGGGGGGCTTTCACACTAATAAAGATAAAGTATGTCTCTCTCGTGAAGCAAGTGAATGATAAGGCTCGAGATGAGATGGGACGCATAGTTTTGCGTGAGGGTCCGGTGGCCGGTAGAGGCAAGCCAGGGTAACCCAGGATGGGGGTCCAGTAGCCTAGGAAGGTTGAGCCAGGGTAACTCATGGAAATTTATGCATGACACTCTTCCTATGTTGACAGTTAATCAGTTATTGTGCGATGTATATGATCTTTGTTCTTTGGAAGCATTGTAACCTCGTGTTAAGTGATATTGTGTTTGTAGTTGTAAGTGACTTTGTGATTGTAGATGTTAAGTGTTATTTTGTCAGTTGTGGTTAAGTGATTTATTGACTTGTCTTTGGTCATTGTTGGAAGTAGTCCTTGATATTATGTCTTGAGCTTCATTGATGTTGTGATTATGACTTGTTGTTATGTTCTGAAGTGGTTTGTTGTTGTGCTTTTGGATTTGTCATTGTTTAGTTTCTAAGTGGTCTTTGATGTTAATTTGTCTATTGGGAGTTAGTCTTTGTTATTGTTAGGCGTGCTTGGTCGGGGACCCTTCCTTGTCTACTCTCAGCACGGGGGTGGTTGGGTGGAACGTGCTTCGCACCCCATTAGGTTCCCTCTTCTGTTGCAGATGTATCTTTTACTTGCAGGTTTTGGTGGATGTTGATGATCCAGTGTCCTTATGTACCAGATTGATGTATATACTTCATATGTAATGTATTCATTGGTGTATTGTCTCCCACGTGTGTTGGGATGACCTTGTTGTAAATTGTATATGTGTTTGTTGAGATCTATTTTCAGACAGTTGTATTTTACTATCATTGGGATGTAATGTTTATTCAAGCCATGTATTTATTCAGGATCATTTGTTATAGTTGGTTATGTTGAGTTGTATCTCTCAAAATATGTAACACTTTATATCTTTATAATTCCATGTATTGTCATATGTGCATAGGTTATTAATATGGATATAGTTGATAGATATTTTAAATGATGAAATGGGAATGAATAGATTTACGTAATTGTTAATTATTGTTATCTTATTATCGTTGTTATGGGTTAGTGTAGTCATGTCACTTCATGTACCCCATTGGAACTAGTTGTGCCTCATAATACATTGTTATGTTATAATGCTTAAGTATGTTATTATATTCTTTAAAAAAAAAAATTGTTCCGTTGTTATTAGTTCCTTTGGGGTTCACACGGCGGAGCGTGACAGCTTGGTATCAGAGCACAAGTTTAAACACTGGGCACTTTGGGACCCATTAGGTTGTTAGTTGTTTAGAGATTTTATTTGTGTACCTTGTCTTATGTTGTGGTGTGTATCTTTTCAGGATCATGCCACCTAAGCGGGGTCGTAGGGGTCGTGGTCATGTAGGTGGTCAAGGAGGTAATCAACATGATGCACCTCCCATTGCTTCCCATGTTTCTGATCATGTGGATCATCAAGCTTCTCAGTTTGTGCCAGAGGTTAGTGTTCAGCATCAGGATCAACCAGGGATTGGCGATGCTCAGCTGCGTCGCTTGCTTGAGGAGACTCTTGCTCGTTTGGGGCCTAGGTCGGATAGGGACCAGGAAGTTGTAGGAGAGAGAGATCGGGTTTCAGCTCCATTTGAGGCAGGCATGGCTACTCACATGAGAGATCTCCTTAGAGCTCATCCACCCACTTTTGATGGTATGGGCAGTGGTTCAGAGGCTGAGACTTGGTTGTTCGATTTAAATAGGTGTTTTTCCATGCATCCGTATGGTAGCAACACCAAGGCTAGGTGTGCGATCATGCATTTGAGGGATTTCGCATCTACTTGGTGGAGGTTGGAGGAGCAGAAGCTCCATTTGGATATTGGTACTATATCTTGGGAGTTGTTCCTAGAGCGGTTCAAAGCTCGATTCCTTTCTGATCGTTGGCGTCAGTGCCGTGGAGATGAGTTTCATGCTCTACGACAAATGGATATGTCAGTGGATCAGTATGAGCCTCGCTTCTTCGAGCTCAAACAGTTTGCAGGCATAGGTGATGATGAGGGTATCTTAGTACAACATTTCATTAGGGGTTTAAACCCCCAGATCAGTGGTGGTGATCGGGTATTTGAGCCGAAGACCATGGAGGTAGCTGTAGATAAAGCTCGCATTGTTGAGGAGAATTTAGCTTTGGCTTTAGCTAGTCAGGTGGGAGTTCAGTTTGGTGGTGCACCTTCTTATGGTGTTGGTTCTCAGAGTGGCCGATCTCAGGCTACAGGGTTTTCTAGAGAACATCAGTCACCCGCTAAGGGTGGACAACAACAGCCTTCACAATCTAGGTAGCATAATTCTCAGTCCCAACCTGATAGAAGTTGGAGGCAGAAGAAGAGGGATAGGAGTTGGATACGGGCTCATCGTGATCGTGTTGATCAACCTACTCAGAGTTCTCAGTCGGTGTTCGATGGAGGTGGTTTTTCACGATTTAGTGGAGCTCCAGCTGTGCAGGGTCTCAGCAGAGGGACAGGATGTTTCTCTTGTCGTCAGCAGGGCCACTTTCCTCGTGAGTGTCCTCAACAGGACAATTCTGGTTGTAGTCAGAGGCCGGCAGTTTCAGAGCCGACAGTAGGAGATGCGGACCGATCACATAGGGCATTCACTGCGGTGGATATCCGTCAGGTCAAGCATCTGGGTGTAGTTCATCATTCGAGTTCAGGAGTTGATCCTCACAAATCAAGGTTCTGAGTCAGTTAGTGTTTAATTGGTTTCATGGGAGTTCCTTCCCTATTTTGTTTAATGGCTTCCAGGAGTAAGCCATGTCCTAGGGGGGGAGGATGTAATACCCCTCCTCTTACTGTTTGGATTTATTAATTCCTATGCTTTAACTTGATACGTTGATACTATGATGATACTCTATGTGTTGTTGGATGTGACATTTATGTGGTTTTGATTGATGCTTTGTGTTGTGATGATGATTGACTCATCGATCTGGTGTGTGCGGATGTGTAGTTTAGTTGTTTGCTTCTTGTGACATTATTAGTATGATTTATGATACTTTGTGTGTTGATTTAATTATTGTTTATTCAAATAGATTTTCATTAATGCTTTTTATGTCGATGTGATGATTCTTTGGTGATCATGTTATTTGGATTCAGTATTTTTTTATAATGCAATGGTTTAATAATTCTAGTTTTGATGCAGTAGTTAAATATCATGTTATCTTATGATCAATTTGGTTAGAAATGTTAGCTCGTCATTGATATTATAATTGTTAGAATAGAGTAGGTGAGAGGACAGTGTAGCATCACTCGTTCACGAGTGCCCTGCGACACTGCAATTCCTTCTCACGATAGGATGTTTGATTATATATATACATGTGCTACTTGACGTTTATTTGGATGCAGGATTGCAGGAATAATTCTTGATTCCACCTACTTCGGCAGGATAGGGCGAGCAATAAATTAACCCAATGGGTAAAATGTTGAAAAAGGGAGTAGGCTTGGAAGTGTCCCCATCCCAAGTCCGTTGTCTGTTGTGAGTCGTTGTGTTATGACTGAAGTTTTGTCTTTGTCTTGTATGTAGTTTCACTGTTGAGTATTTATTTTATTCTTGGTTAGTGTTTAATTAATTAATCGTATTTCATAAAATAATTAATTAATGTTGCATTGTTATTTGATTTAATTGAGAGTTAGAAAAATGTTAAGTTGAAATAGATTGTAAATTATAACTGATTTAATTAATTAAAAGTGAAAATATTTATAATTAAATTAATATTGTTGGGAGAAATTAAATATTATTTTTTTATTAATATTAAATTAGAAAATCATGTGAAGATAATATCTAAATTAAATAAATTATTTTAATTAAAATTTTAGATAAGTGTGAGCTTTTAAAAGCTGAAAAAGGACCAATAAGGAAAGAGGCTTTTTGGAAAAGAAAGCAGAAAAAGATTGATTGATTTTAATTAGTGATTTATTATTTTTATGAAGGGAGGATTTTGACACACAGAAGTTTTGGCTCTATTGTTTTGGATCGGGAAAAGAAAAAAAATAGTTTTTGGGTTTTGTATTTTTCTGGGTAGAAATTATTGTGGATGAAAGAAAAGAAGATTCAGAAGAACATTGAAGGAGAAAATCAATAAGAGAGCTGCAGAAGGAAATCGAGAGGAGGCTTCAGAAGGAATTCTTCACCAGGCGAAGGACTCCAGGTTTTCTTCAGTTACTTATTATTATTTTTGTTGTGCTTTGAACAATATGTTTTAAAAAAAAATTATAGAGAGAAGTTCTTGTGATTTGAAATTTTATTCATGTGAAAACCCTCGATAGAAAACTATCGTAAAACCCTTTGAATATTCATTAAAATTTAGTTCTGAAACCGTTGTCTTGGAAAGAAAATTATTTGTTTCTGTTAGTGGGATAAACTTGCATAATCAGATTTAGGTTGTCTAATATAAAATAAAATAAATAAAGATAGATTATTCGTTTATTAAATATCTTTTAAACAGATTTGTATGTATTTAAAGGTTTATAAAATATATACATAATGTTTTGTTCTTCTTGTAGAAATACGTATATAAAACAATATATATATATATATATATATATATATATATATTCTTATGTATTTCCACTTTTAAATATTGAATCAAGTATGCATATTAGATTTATTTATTTCAAATCCTGTTCATATTTTATTCCAGATGAAACACATGTTTAATTATTCAAATTATAAAAAAAAAATCTCATTTTAAAAGAAAATTTAGAAAAGTTAAAAATAAATTAAAAAAATTAAAAAATTGGTGCAGAGTGGTGGTAGGTCCAGGCCGTGCCTGCGGCTAAGTGGTTAGTTTGCGGCCACCACGGTGTGAGTACCGCGATCCGGGTGAAGGCTGCGTACCCTACCACCAATTTTGTGGTAGCGGCCACCGCGGGGCGTGATGCGATAATTACCACAGTCCCAGGTGGGGCTGCGGCCACCCGAGTGATGCCTTGATGCCTCACCGCTTTGTGAAATTGCGGCCTCCCAGGCACTGGTACAGTGTAAGGAAAATTAATTTGGTTATTTAATTTTTTATTTTTATGTTTGTTTAATTGTATTTTTTTTTAATTGCGGATTTTGGTTTATAAAATAACTTTTATAGTTAGATTTTTATTTAATTCATATTCGTTTTATTATATATATATAATATATTATTTAATATATATTTATTATATATTAATTAATATATATATAAATATATATTATTTAATATATATTTATTATATATTAATTAATATATATATATATATTATTTAATATATATTTAAATTAATTGTTAAATTTTTATAATATGTTTTAATAAAATGATTGGTTTTAAAAAAAAATGTTTCATTCTTAATATATATTTATATAAATGATTTTGAAAGGTTTTGAATAAAAATTTAATATGATTATTTTTGCCAAATATAGTGATATAGTTTAATTGAGGAAATTGGAAATAGGCCATGTGATAATAATTAAATTGAATAGTTAAAATTAACAGATATGATGTTATAATGTAATCTTACGAATTTGAATTTAACAGTGTGTTTTGTTTTGAATTGAATGATCTCGTATTGTCGATTTATTTGTTTGACGAAATTTTTGAGTTTGGAAATATTTCTTTATGGAGTTGTTCTTAAGTAATTGTTTTCTTGAGGTTATTCGTCAAGTTTGTTGTGGTACTCTCTTCTTTATGTAATTGTGTCGTATGGGAAAACCCTAGGTTCACCTTACTGTTCGTAAGAGTTTAAGTTATTGTTAAGGGCTTCTAGAAATTGAATGTTTTTCTATTATGTTTCTTTTATTCTCCATATCGGGCAAATGGGGTTAAGGGTCTATGTAAGTCTTCCAGAGAAGTTCTCTAGAGTGGGATGTTTTTGTGTAGAGGTTCAATTTGTGAATCACCTTGGAAATGGTATAGAATTGTACTTTGATGTTGTACCCGGTTTCCATGAACGGGGATTTGTGCCTCCTAGGAAATAGGAGTGGGTAATGAGATTTGTACCTCCTTTGGAAGGAGTGTGTTTTCATATGTGGTTTCCTCCAGTGTTTGGAGTGAGTTTCCTTGCTTTGTTTCCTCCTTGGATTTGAGAGATTATGTTGTTTAGTTACCTATTGTGGTATTGTACCTTGTGTGTTGTCGATAGGAGAGTGGCTCTTTGTGGGGGTCCGGCACACAAAGGGGCGCCAGGGTAACCTACCTAGAGTTTAATTAAGTGATAATCTAAATGAATTAATGGGGGGGATTTCACACTAATAAAGATAAAGTATGTCTCTCTCGTGAAGCAAGTGAATGATAAGGCTCGAGATGAGATGGGACGCATAGTTTTGCGTGAGGGTCCGGCGGCCGGTAGAGGCAAGCCAGGGTAACCCAGGATGGGGGTCCGGTAGCCTAGGAAGGTTGAGCTAGGGTAACTCATGGCAATTTATGCATGACACTCTTCCTATGTTGACAGTTAATCAGTTATTGTGCGATGTATATGATCTTTGTTCTTTGGAAGCATTGTAACCTCGTGTTAAGTGATATTGTGTTTGTAGTTGTAAGTGACTTTGTGATTGTAGATGTTAAGTGTTATTTTGTCAGTTGTGGTTAAGTGATTTATTGACTTGTCTTTGGTCATTGTTGGAAGTAGTCTTTGATATTATGTCTTGAGCTTCATTGATGTTGTGATTATGACTTGTTGTTATGTTTTGAAGTGGTTTGTTGTTGTGCTTTTGGATTTGTCATTGTTGAGTTTCTAAGTGGTCTTTGATGTTAAGCTGTCTATTGGGAGTTAGTCTTTGTTATTGTTAGGCGTGCTTGGTTGGGGACCCTTCCTTGTCTACTCTCAGCACGGGGGTGGTTGGGTGGAACGTGCTTCGCACCCCATTGGGTTCCCTCTTCTGTTGCAGATGTATCTTTTACTTGTAGGTTTTGGCGGATGTTGATGATCCAGTGTCCTTATGTACCAGATTGATGTATATACTTCATATGTAATGTATTCATTGGTGTATTGTCTCCCACATGTGTTGGGATGACCTTGTTGTAAATTGTATATGTGTTTGTTGAGATCTATTTTCAGACAGATGTATTTTACTATCATTGGGATGTAATGTTTATTCAAGCCATGTATTTATTCAGGATCATTTGTTATAGTTGGTTATGTTGAGTTGTATCTATCGAAATATGTAACAGTTTATATCTTTATAATTCCATGTATTGTCATATGTGCATATGTTATTAATATGGATATAGTTGATAGATATTTTAAATGATGAAATGGGAATGAATAGATTTACGTAATTGTTAATTATTGTTATCTTATTATCGTTGTTATGGGTTAGTGTAGTCATGTCACTTCGTGTACCCCATTGGAACTAGTTGTGCCTCATAATACATTGTTATGTTATAATGCTTAAGTATGTTATTATATTCTTTTAAAAAAAAAATTGTTCTGTTGTTATTAGTTCCTTTGGGGTTCACACGGCAGGGCGTGACACCCAGAAATGAGTTATTTGAGGTGATAATTTGTTAATTTTTAGAGTTTCGATACATTAAAACGCTGGACAGTGAGAGACAAATTGCTTGAGGTCAAAAGAGGTAACTTTTCATTTTTTAGTCTATTTGATACAAGAAATGCAAGTAGGGTTTCATAGTGCTTTAAGGCATTCATATACTTTGATCATAAATTTGTATTTTAAACTACTTTTAGTATTGTTCATTCAAATTTCTTGTTGAAATGCGAAGGTTTCATCTGCGTTTGATAGGAATTATGTAGAAATCCTCTTGTTCATTTTACTTCATGCATGTGAGTCGACAGTGTGTTGCTTTGAGCTTTTCCGTTGTCATCAAAGCATAAAGGATAGAGGGGTTCTGTTAAAAGTCATGGTTGTTGTCCTCGCAGGCATAAATCCGTATATT
>VDFB02000766.1:0-20943 GCA_007258455.2 Sequoia sempervirens | reverse complement strand
TATGTTTCAAGAATTCATACATATCTTCAATGTTGCTTAACTATATATAATGTCAATCGCATGCACTATCATTGCATCTGACCTATGTATGTATGCTCATTTCTATTATTCTCATGCTATCGTAGGTAGCAATGATGTTTGGTAAGGCTGTAGTATTTGGCTTTTCACCTGCCTATTGCTCATACTCGAAAGATTTCATCAACCTTAGCTCCTTGACCATTCGATGTAGTAGCTTGATTTTTGGCCATTTCATTCTAGACTGTAGTTTACATGCAAGAATATCGATACTTTTTATTGTGATTTCATATCAATGATTATCCTATATAACCGACATTCAATGAATTTTTTTTATGCTTTGCAGTCGTTTCTTGTGGGAGGCGAATCCATCAGTAGCACTAGAAATGTCCATTCAAATAGGATTTGATATTCGTTGTTTTGGGTTCAACTCTTGTATGCGTGGTATTCAAACTTAGTGCGCCTACTCCAGAATTTATATTATTTAAGATACGCTTTGGAAATGTACTCTTATCATGGCCTATGTATAGCCTATTGGCAGCACCATAGTTAGTGCGCTTTGCATGCATTGTAGTATATAATATATATACTTTCCCCCTATTCATAAGTTTAATATATGTATCATTCGAAATTCAAATGCCTAGTAAATACACCTGTAAATGTTACATAGTCATTTTATTATAAGTGTATATATATATATATATGCACTTATAATAAAATGACTATGTAATATATATATATATATGCACTTATAATAAAATGACTATGTAATATATATATATATATATATATAATACTTTATAAGTTGTTTATTTCAAATTGAGTGATCTAATAAATAAGAAATTAAATAATTATTCTCGATGTTGCATAGTGTTTTCTATTGCAAATATTTAGTAAAAGTAAATTTAAATTATACTATGTGTTAATGGTTACAAGATGTATTATGTGTTATTTGGTTGGGTTGTGAGATTGAATGTTGTAATGTATAGGGAATTGATGATGTCATTTATATTTGTTTGTGTGACGAAGAACTTATACACCATGTATTTAATTAGTGTATTAGTGGAATTGTAGTCTCTTTTTGAAATTAGACAATTTAAATAATGTGTTTGACTATTGTGATCCTATCCTGTTTTATGTCATTGATTTAATTAGAGGCCAAATCAGTGTGTCTTATGAGATGGGAAAATAATTGCTTTCATGGGTGTAAGGTTGATTACTTGTTTAGATCTTATATTTGATTTTAGGCTTTGGAGTGATTTTGGTTATTGTCTTTAAGTGGGAGTCCTTTGTGTTAAATGTAATGGGGAGGCTTCCAGAGGTTTGGGAAAATACTATACTTGCTTTGAGTTGTTGTGGATTTAAGCCATGCACCACATACTTGTTAATACAATTATGTTGGAGAGCGAGATGGTCCATGCCTTGCTCGAGATATGTATTTTGTGGTTTTTATTTCATGTGCATGATGGCTTTACAATGTTGATATTTTTTGGGTCTCCTATTTGCTAGGAGGGGGAGTGGCTCTCAATGGGAGTCGACGCACAAAGTGGTGCTAGGGTAACCCATGTGGGAGTTTCTTAACTCAGTGAAAACTTAAAATGAATTAGGGGGTTGGGTAGTTCACCTATTAATCAAGATAAGTGGATGCTTCGCCATGCCAGTAGTGCTCGTTTAGGCTAAGGACGGGTTGAGAAGGCCTAGTTGGCAAGACCAAATTCCTTGTCCTCATGAAAGGAAGATTGGTTCTGCATGTGTCACCCTATGGGGCCAACGGCTTGTGAGAGACTGCCAAGGTAACCATAGATGGGGATCGGCAGCTAGTGAGAGACTGCTAGGGTAACCATAGATTGGAGCTGACGGCTAGTGCTAGACTACCAGGGTAACCCATGTCAGGACCATGCAATGAAACTTTTCCCTCTACATACTAGTATTCTCGTGCTTGTTCTCTTCCTTGGTGTGTGATGGCCTTTGGAAGCAGTGTTTGACCTTATGTGATGTTAAGTTGCTTCGGTGTTTGTTGTCCTTTGTTAGTCTTGCTATGTCAGTTTGTGGTCACCTTGTTGTTGTTCTTGTGGGACCAAGTGTTATCTCCTAGCACGAGGGGTGGACCTTAGGGTTCCACATGGTCGGGTGGAATGTGCCTTGTACTCCATTGGGTTTCCCTTGCGGTTGTTCATGTTTGTGGTGACTGCTCTTAGTGATGTGGACCTCTACAACTATCCCAGTTCGAGTGAAAAATCCTCATGTACTATCATTCAATTGTATCATGTAATGAAACTCTAATGTACTCATCCATCTTATTAGAGGAAACAATGATGTAATATTGTAATTAATTGTAAACTCTCTCTCTTGTAATGATAAATGTAATTGATGTTAATGTTAATTTTAATGATCTTTGATGTTGTTGTATTGTTGGCATGAAATGATTATTTCATATTATTAAATAAATCTTGTTTAATGTGATTATTGCAATAACTTATAGTTCTTGTTATTTCAGTTCATGGGAATCTAGTAACGTAGCTTTGGAACCTTAGAGGACTTAGATTAGAAAACAAGCTATTGTTCAATTACATTATTGTGTATATTGTTCTTTCAAAAGAAAATTGTTTTGTTTGTAGTGTTTTATCGAGTTGTCCTCTAGGGTTTCATGGCAGGGCGTTACAGGGAATAATTGGGATGAGTTTATGGAGAAAGTTTCGATAAGTTGTTGCGGTCGGGAGTCAAAAGCACATGGGTCTGAAAAGGTCACTATAAGGCGGAAGTTGGGTTGAGGTTTGTTTCGAGAAGTGTAGTACATTGGCTAGTCAGGTTTTAAAGGTAGTTGGGTACTCGGGTGTCGGGTACTCGAGTACTTGGGTAAATGATGCATTGGTGCAAAAATGTTCAAGCTTATTGTTTAGTTTTGCCCAAGTACACAAAACATCTGAAAACCTGCCTAAATTTGGTGGTTACATGAAAATGTTAAAGTGTTCTATTTGAAGATTGATTTTGAAAGGATTAATGATAAGGATGGTTTTATTTTAATAAGGTTTTATTAATGGTTTTAAAGGGAATTGACATGTGGAATTTTTTACGTGTAGGAGAAATAGGTTGTTGGACAACGTTCAGGTATGGATGGTCAAGCAATTTTAGATTGCGATCGAATCCAACAATATCACCAAGGTTAGGTGGTGTACTCTAGGAGTTCATGTGAGGAAGGAGTGTATGGCGAAGGAATACAGGTAATCAAGGAATGAGAGATTTGGGTACTATGCAAGTGACAAAGGAGATGTTGAGTTTCAGGGTGTTGCACTTACTGGCATTTTTCTCGAAGTCATAACTAGGGGGCAGGAACATATGGCTAATGGATTAAAATTTCTATATCCATTTGATCACTCTGAATATCCAACAAGTTCCTACATTTTGTTTGAAGATTAAGTTGATGACCTGCTCAATCCTATTTGATATCTTGATTGTATCTTGAAGACATGATTCCAAAAAATTTAAGTGCCAAAGAAATTCAAAGTTTTGTTGACTTATTCTAGAAGTTTCTCTTGCAAATTGTCATGCGCCATGTGTTGTGCTATGATTCATTTCTTGGATTCTCTTTCATTTTTTTTTATTGAACTCCTCGAGTGCTTTGTTCTTACAAAAGGCCAAGAGTTGTTTCTTTTTATTTAAGTTTAGAATTTGTGGATTTCAAAGATCTAAAACTTTTGCAAGTTTTATTTATTTTTCCTATTTTCTATTCCATTCTAGATTAAAAACTTGTATGTTCCAGTTGAAATTGATTAATATCAAGGCCAATTTAAAGTTATTTCCTTATACAAAAACATATGTAGTTGATTGTTTGTTCCTATTATAAAATCCTATGTGTTGTGCCAGATTTGGGTGCATACTGACACTATCCGATGGCAAATAATTCATGTTTCTTTAAACCCTTGCATCATTCTATGCCTAGATGTGAAGCAATATGGTGAAGTATAGAGTGGTTTGTTTTGATTTAATTTATTTTATGAGGCATGCGTGGGTAATACCTGGGAGAATCTTTAAATTTCAATATATTTTAATGCTTTGTTTTAGAATAGATGTTTAATATTTTCAGAAAAAATGTTTCAAAATGATGAATGCATGGAGTATTACTATAAATCTTTCATTTCCATTAAGTTGTAGAGTGATTAATGCTAAATATGCTTGAATACATGCAAGTAATTTGAATATATGAAATATTATTACAATGTTTCATGAAGTTGTGAAGTGACATATGAGTGATCAAATCAAGCTTATGTTATGATTATTTGGATACCAGTTAACCTAAAAAACCATAGACCCATTGCGATTAATAGTAATTTACACAACAAATCCTGAGTGAACCTAGTGTGTCAAAACTTGACATTTTTGATCCTTGGGATCGAGCTAAGTTTACCTCTAGATTTAGGTTTTTTAGTGGATATTTTAAGTAAAGGTAGGTTCTTGTGTTCTTTGGGTGAGAACTTATTTTCCTATTGGTGTGCCTGTGCAACACTCACATCAAAACTTACCTCTGTGGACATGTGGAGGTGTCTATATGGAATATTTTAGTGAGTGGCATGTGGCTAGCTTGGAGGAGGATTGTGTTGAGATTCAAAATAATTTAGCAAGTAAACAATGCAACTCTCTTAAGGATAGGGATATTTTGGCTTGGAGTCTAAATCCTAAGGGGGTCTTCATGATTGCTAGTGGGTAACAGGAGCTAATTGCTCAAAATTATGGTGGGTTGGAGGTTCCATGGTGGAAAAATGTTTGGAATAAGTTCTCCTGGCCCAAGTGTAATTGCTTCCTATGGACCTTAGCTTGGAACAAATGTTTGACTTGGGAAAATATTTAGAAGCGAGGATTTCAGGGTCCATTTGTTTATGTTCTCTGTGGGTGCAGTGAGGAGGATTCATCTCACTTATTCTTCCATTCTCCCTTTTCTATGCTTATCTAGCATTTTTGGTGGGGTATTTGGAAACATCCCTGCATTCATGCCTCCTCTCTAGTGGGATTCTGGAGTAGCCCGAGGAGACCTCCTTCTCAAGATTTTTTCCTCCAAAGTGTGTGGTGTATTGGCCTTGCTTTCATCCTTTAGTAGATCTGGTTGGAAAGGAATTGTAGGATTTTTTGTGGGAGCAAGTTGATGATTCAACAAGTTTGGCAGAGAATTGTATGTATGATTCAAGAGACTATGGATGCTAAATGTGAAGTGGCTTTTCCTTTGGAAAGGAGTGATGAGGAGATTGTGAATAGTTTGGGCTTGTGTGACTTGGCCTTCGACTCCTTTTGTGTTTGTCACGATAGGCATGCCAAAAAGAAGGTTTAGAGGGTTGGGAGTTGGTCTCCTCCTCTAGTGGATGTTTTGAAGATCAATATTGATGCTTCCTTTAGGGGTAATCCCAGGCTTGTTGGGATTGGTGGGGCTAGGAGAGATAGCTCTGGATCTGTTATTTTCTTTTTTTCCATTCATAAATGGCAACAAACCAATAATCTTATGGAGGGGTTGGCAATTCTTTGGGCTATTGAGCATGCATGTGCGCTTGGTTGGCATAAGATTATCTATGAATTAGACTCATATCATTGTTAATTTGTTGAATGAGTAGAAGTTGGAGGGGGTTAATTGGAAACCTGCTTCGGTTGTTCAACATATTTTGCAGTTGTGTTCCATTTTGGAGGTGGTTCCTTTTACTCACATCCCTCGAGAATGGAATAGGGTTGTTGACTATTTGGCCAAATGGGCTTTCGAACATGTTGGTGATTGGCAGATTGAGGGATGGGAACAATTGTCCCCTGATTATTGCCAAGTTTTGGAGAAGATTATCTCAAAGGACATGACTAGTTGATGTTGTTGGTGGATGGTTATGTTGAGGTGTTGGGTCTTGGCTGGGTGTTTGTTGGTTAGGTAATCATGCTTACTTTTGGGTACCTTTATGGACCCTGATTTTTTTGTGTTGGTGATTTCTTGATATTAATAAATTTTTACCCTTTATTCAAAAAAAAATTAAATTAAATTATAAAATTATAACTTGCATAAAAACATTAAATAGAAATAATAAATTATTTTTACTTGAATATTTATTACAACACCTTTTGGTTTTCCACACCCCATATGAATGCCTAGAAAAGAGATAGAGGAATTGAAATTGGAAGTGGAGTCATAACTTCACTGAAGTGAAAGTATGATAGGAAGTAATAGAATGTACTATTTTCTTGGGCATAGAAGAAAGGGTGAGAAAAAGAAATAAAGGAGATGGATTTTATTACGCACAAAAAAAAGTGCATGAAGAGAAGGGAAAATTAGGAGAAAAAGTTAAATCGTAAGTGTGGTTTTCTCCCTTTTTTTTTAACTAAGATATGTTTCATGTATAAAGTTGTTTAAAAGATTTTTTGTAGATGAAAATATGAAATATGAGGAAAGAAGAGATGCTTTGTGAAATAGTTATGGTATGTAAAGTTGTATGAGCCATTTTCATGCTCTATAAGAACTTTTTTGTCAACTTCCCTATAGCAATTAGTGAGTATTGTTTGCAATATTATTTTCTTGGGTGTGCATATTTAACACCTCTTATGGGTTATTATTTATCAACCCTATATTGTTTTTGAATAATATTATATGAATATGCACATGTGTATATAAAAATACATATAGAAATATTCATAGAATCACCATATGTGAAAAACATAAAATACTCAAAATTCAATTTGATCATTTGCCATCAACAAATAAAAATATATCATAATATATCTTGGTTGTTGAGAGAAACAATCCATAGAAAGATTTACAGGTCTTGAAACCATTATTTCTTAAAATCCATAAGTCTTCCATAAAATAATTTATTTGGTAATGAAATATGCTAGTGGCATGACTATTTTTATTTTTCATAGGAAGAAAGAGTAATTGTTGTTTTGTTTTGGAGGTATATCTATTGTAATCCAACCTTATAACATGTGATTCTTTTTTGGAAAAAGAGGGTAAAAAATATTAATCAGAAGAAATCAACAATACAAACACCAAATGAGATCACAACCAATAGGGGCCCAAGAAGCCCACCCTAAAATACAAAAGCAAAACATAGAAATAGTCCAACCACAAGAAATCCAACTAACACATACCCTTATCCATGCATATCATCATGAATCAATAACTTCAATCTATAAAAATATTCCAGGGGAAAATGCTCCCAACCACCAACCTGCCACTCACCCGTATGCTCCAAATCCAATTTAGCCAGTAAATTCGTGACTCTATTATGCTCCCTTGAGATGTGGGCAAATGACATCAGCTTAAGAATTACTAAGCCACCGAAGCCAACTCCTAGTTCACACCTTAAAAATTATTCTTATTCAACATATCAACCAAGTTTAGAGAGTCTGATTCACACAAAATCTTGTGCTACCCCAAGGCACAACCCTTTTACAAAGAAATAAGGATAGCAAGAGCCTCCATAATATTATTAGTTTGATGTCCCTTGTAGATGGAGAATAAGAACATAAAAGCACTAGAACTATCTCTCCCAACACCTCGAACCCCAACTTTCCTAGGATTTCCCCTAGAGGAGCTATCTATATTAATATTCAAAACAATAGTAGGAGGTGGAGTCCATCTGTACCCTCTCTTTGAATTTTTATTTTGAGGATCCACCTCCCCATTGTAGAAGCAACCTTCAAACCATTCCTATAAAAACCCAATCCCTGCATCACCTCCACCTCTCCATGTTCAACTGGGGTATTCACCTCACACTTAGTCTGGATAGTCTCTTGAATCATACCAATAATCCTCTACCAAATCTTTGATTTGTCAACTTCCAAACCTAAAATATCCTATGGTTCCTTTCTAGCCATATCTGCCAAATGATGCAAGGGGGCCTGATATTCCAAGCCACTTGAAGAAAGAGAGTCGTAGAAGGTGGTCTCCCCAAACTCCTCCAAAATTGAATAAGAGATGAAGCATGCACACATACCTATTTCCAAATCTCCCACCATTGATGCCAAATGAGCCTAGCAAAGAAGCATTGGAAAAACAAATGTGAAGAAGATTCATCACTATTGCCACAAAGAACATAAACAAACAACCCCTGAAAACCCCGCTTTCATAGATTATCCCATGTGAGACACCGATCATGTGTAAATAACCAAAGGAAGAAGTCGTATTTAGGCCAAGCAAACTTATTCCATGTAGACACCTAAATTTGGACACTTAATTTATCCAAATTTATCCCCTTTCATCTAAACATCCCTTTATCCACATTAATTAAGTAATATCACTATTATTTAATTAATATCTCTAAAGTTCTTCTAATCCCTAAGGTATCTAATTAAATAATTAAATACCTTCCCCCTTTCATCAAATGAATTAAATAAATATGACATTTATTTAATTCCTCATATGTCACATCCTCCATCATTTTATATCTAATCCTAATCCATCTTCTAATCTCATCATTAGGGATGTGCACATGACTAATTCTTGATTAGGATGTGTCACATGCCTAATCTCTTGATTAGATGTGCACATGCCTAATCCTTGATTAGGATGTCACATCCTCCAACTTTTGCAAGTTGGTATTTAATCTCTCTTAGCCACCTAACACTCTTCTAATCCTTCATTAACTAGCCTAATCAACCTCTCAAAGAATTTTTAAATCCTTTTATCCTTCCAAGGAATATTAAATTCCTTTTACTCTTCCCCATGTGATCTTTGACTTGTCACATCAAGTCACATTTGAAATCTAACCCTCTTCTAATATGTCATTAATTAGTCTAATCAAGTACTTGCACAACCTTAATCACCTAATTAGGTCATCTCTAATCCCCATATCATTTATGGAATGTGTCTTTAGTCAACTTCATTAAAAGCTTTCTCTTTTTGAACAAGGCATCTCCATTCCCCATGGATTTTAATTCATATTTAACCCCCAATGCATTTAAAGGAATTTTTAAATTCTTCTCTCATCCCTATGAGAATATTTGAAGAATTTTTAATTCCCCATATGTCCTCTCACCCACATGGGGACAAGGACCTCCTTTATGAAGAGATCTTGTCTCAATCCCAAGGTAATATGTACTACCTCCATGTCATGTACTCTCCTTCCACCTCATGAACACATCACATCTTACAAGCCACTTCACATGCCACATGTCAAGATGTGAGGGCTTGTGAGTTTTCAACTCACCTTATCCCTACATCTTGATCTTGGTGGCTCAATCTTGACCATCCATTTCCCTAGAGAATTCCAAATTTTCTATAAATACCCCCTCTTTTCTCTTATTTTGGGGGAGAGATCATTCATGCTAGCAAAACTCTTGCAAAAGATTTTCTTGAGCCATACTTAGCCATTTTTCATACTTGTATCCACTTCCATCCTTTTTCCATCCATCTCACAATCCACATTTGCATCTCTTGCCATCCAAGCGAGCATACAAACACCAAAGATCGTATACAACCAAAAGATCAATTCAAGACAAGGTAAAAGGTTGCATTTGTCATCTTTATTTTGCATTGAATCCAACTAGGCTAATCTCGAGGTGTAGGTTGTTTTTAGTGTTATTTGCATTTTATTGTTTGATGCTCGTATTCTAGCACCTAAATTTGCCCTATCACACCATGTATTCTTCCACCAATGGATTTCCTCTCCCATAATTTTATCTATATCTAAATCCTAATGCTCTAATCATTAACGAGTATGTGATATTACTTTTCTCTAATAGTTATTTAAGTAATAGCAACAGATTTAATATAATGAATATTAGAACTAAGATAATTTGAGTTATGTAATGTTTTTGATAATGTAAGTAGCATTTACAGGGTGTTGTACCCTACACAAAGAGCCACAAGGGCCATAAAGTTCAGATCAAAAAAGCATCACAAAACACCACACCAAAAAACGCCTAAACTAAAACCAAACGGAGACTGACAACACACATGGACCAACAACAAACCAGCAACAAACTAGTTGGCCTTTTCCCAATTCTTCAATAGTAATTGAACCATATCATCACAAGCCCACTCGGCAAATTCGGGCCTTTATTCCCAAAATAAGCCGACACGCTATCAGACATTAATGTATCATCTTGACCGTGAAGCAGTCAAACCAAGTGAATATTTTGTTCGTGATGCTAATCTATTTTTCAGCATACCAATCTCCTCCCCACTGCCCGTAGTGTAATCAGGATCATTCTGTTCAATCTCCAACGGCTCCGACGAATGGGAGGCTGAACCCTCTTTCTGAGCTAAACCAATGTCAGGAATAGAGGAGGGAACCCTAGCTTTATCATCTTCCTCATCTGCCGACACCTCTTCCACATCACTGCCTTTGCTATAAAAAAACTCCTCTTCAGTGTCCAAGTCCCTAACCTGCATTGTTTTCTTCTTTTTTTCTAGCCTGCCAGAGTGCCTTATGATGGCATCACAACCAATAACTAGGGTCTTCACAACCACCATATCACCCAAGGAATCCTTTCTCACAACATTCTTTCTTTTTTTTGGAGGCACCTTCTCTTCCTTACCTTTCTTCTTCATACCAGGCTTACCAGGGGTCTTGGCAAGGGTAGATTTTAGGTCACATAAGCTGATAACCGCATTGGTCTGGGAAGCACCATCAATACCCTTGTGTTTTTTAGCAGTAGGTTTGGGTTTCTCAGCAGGGGTCTGGTGACTCTTTTTGACAGGGCCTTTAGATTTAGCTAGGGACAAGTTGGGCATAGTGGGGGGCTCAATTTTCTCAATACAAATAGTTGAAATAGGTTTCAGAGGGAATAAAGCCAGATGGAAATGGTAGAGTCTTGGGATAAGAACCTGATGGAGAGGTAGAGTAGTAGGTTCATTGGGATTAGCAACAGCTGAATCAATACATTTTTCAACCAAATTTTCAAGGTCCATAAGCAGGTAAAAGGGAAAGCTCATAAGAACCTTATGCCTAAGATAATTTAACAAGGGAAAGTGGTAGTAGTAAAAAGTCTTGTACCACCCTTCCAATGTAACATACTTTATTAGAGCAAGGCACACCTGGTTCCACGGCTGTAGAAGCACCTTCTGTTCGAACCCAGACTAGTTGCGCACCAACGCCTCCTCACCCACAAAAAAATCATTCATACTCTCATTGTCCTAGGTCTTAGAATGTTTACGATGCTTCATTCTTGTGCACTAGAGGCCCATAGCCTGCACGATAACTTCCTCATCCACTGTGAAGGAGATGCCACCAATTGTAACATGATGATTCTTCCACGAATTGAAAAACTAGGTCGACAGATTAGGGTCATGAACCACAAACCTCTCCATCATAGGAGCAATGCCACCTTCAACACAAATGTGCCAGATCAGAGGATCCTTGCGAAATTCTTTGTAGTTATCCAGTTCTGTCTGCACCCTATCTCCTCCCATGGTGTCACTCTGCTCACTATATAATCAGGGACTCTGTAAACAAAGAAAGAAAATAGAAAAGTGGAAAAATCCCCACACAATAAGGAATTTAAGCTGAGAACGACAATTTTTGGCAATCAAACCAATGGATAGATCACACGCATGAGCGGAATAATTCCCAGAAACCATCTTAGCAGAAATATTAATTGAGATCCCATCGCACAACTAGCTAAGTAAAAAGGACATGACAGGTAGGGAAGGATTTCCTTCCACATCACAGAAGCATAGAATTCTAGGCAGGATAGTCGCAGGGCTATAATTAGAAATCTCCAAATCCATAGTATTTAGGGGTTGGCCAACTTTAGTTAACCCACATAAAGAAGCTATAAGGTGCGAAGCCAAAATAGTAGTAAAATAAAAATCCAAAAAGGATCTTAGCCTCATAATTACAAGTCACATCAAAATCAAAAAACACGAATTTGAAAATTCGAGAGTTTAATTAGATCCCCATAAGGAGATTACGAAAAGTACGACCCATCTTGGTAATAATCCACTAGTACTTGTCAAAAAAAATCATGATTTCTTTGTTCAAAATAGGCTCCATCTTATTATTAGAATAATTCCACTTGTTGTCTAACCCATCAATACAACTCATCATCCATCCCATCATCTCAATAAGACCACAAAGCCCAAAGAGTAAGCAAGCCGGTCCCCTAGAAATCCAGCTAAGCATGTGCGGTGTTATCATGGGTCAAGTAAGGTCTTTGTTCCTTCACTATAATACTCTGAATATTAGGTAGAAGAATACCCACATCCCACCAACATTTGGATAGTTTCGAGTGAGTGCTAAAATTGGCTAGGGCATCCGCCACTTGGTTCCCCTCTCTATAGATATGACTGGCCACCTTAGAATTAAGTTTAGACACTAGGGACCTAATATAAAGAAGAATATCCTTAGTGTTCATCTCAATAATCTTCCGCAATTAATAGCCTCAATAATGGATTTGGAGTCCCGTTCAATGTACAGGTTCTCTATTCCCAGGGTAACAACTATCTGTAAGCCCTTTAACAATGCACGAGCTTCTGCTATCATAGAAGAGTGGTGACCAATCCCCCCAGCATAACCAGCCACAAACTTTCCACAATGGTCTCTGATCACACCTCATATACTTGCTCTGCCTGGGTTTCCCTTAACAGCCCCATCAAAACTTAGTTTATACCAGCTCCTATCAGGAGGTTTCCAAATAGTAGCTCTCCAGGAAAGAATTTTGGAGTTGTCATAAGAGTTTGCATCCAAAACCTGATGCCAGGATTTAGCTATGTTTATTTCCAACTTAGTTGGGCCTATACCCGGGGTTTTCCCTTTGAAGAGAGAGATGTTTTCCTCAATGATCTGGGCACCAATACCAAACACCTCCTTTGGGTTCATCTCAGTATTTTTGAATATCCTATTGTTCCTCTCTTTCCATAAGCACCAACATTTAATAGGAGGAACTTGGTTCCAAATTTCAATAGCTAAAGGATGGGAAAAGGGTCCAAACCAACTTAAAATAAAGGATGTGATATCCTTACTCATAATCCATTGGATCCCTAATCTTTTGAGCACCAGCTCCCAAACCTCCATAGCAAAGGGGCAGTGTAACAACAAATGATCAACAAATTCTTCATTTCTTTTACATAGGAAACATCTATTGGGGATCTGGAACCCCCTTGTCCTTAGATTGTCTTGTGTAAGAATCATGTTATGACAAATACTCCACCAGAAGAAACTAACTTTCAGAATCATGTAATGGTTCCAGACCTTCTTCCATAGAATATTAACAACCCCCTAGTCAGTCAGTTGTCTGTAAGTAGATTTCACAGTAAGATCCCCCTGGTGATCATGGATCTAGAAGAATTCATCCCCACAGTGGGAAGAGGGTAGTCTAGTGAGGGTGAGTAACTCCTGGAGGGTCTTGGCAAGAATACAAAAATTTGGGGATAAAGGACAACAAATGCTATTCTCATTCCATTTCCTATCCCTCAAGGGCCCAATCAAGTAATCACTAATATATATACCAAACACTTGTTGGGCATGGCCATTGAGAAACTTGAACTCAGAAGAATCCAGGGGAGAGTCTAGTAACCAAGTATCTTTCAAGAATTTTATTTTATTACCATTACCTATCTTCCATTTAATCCCTTTCCTCAAAAGATCCTCAAGGCTGCAAATCCCCTTCCAAACCAAGGACCCCAGAGGGTGGGCCTTCGAAAGGCAATCAATTAGCGGCTGACTCAGCAGGTATTTAGCATTCATTATCCCACACCAATTCTTCCTATCCCTTAGATGATCCCATCCCACTTTGGCCATGAGAACTTTATTGGAAAGAGAAATGGATCTTATCCCAAGACCACCACTACTTTTTGGTTGGAAAACCTTATCCCACTTAACCAAAAAAAGCTTTTTTTTCTCCTCAGTACCCGACCAGAGAAAGGACCTTTGAATCTTCTCCAATTTCTCTGCTATATACCTAGGCATCTTAAACAGGGATAGGAAAAAGACAAGGATACCTTGAAGGACCGCAGTAAGAAGCTGAAGCTTACCAGCATGGCTAAGTAAAGAGACTTTCCATCCCCAACATTTAGTTGTTTAGATAGATTTTCCATTTCTCGGCTTCTAGCACCAAGGCTTCCCAAAAAAGGAAAGTATCATCCACAAATTGTTGAATCACGGTCGGATCAAGGGTAGAAGCAACCTTAATGCTTTTTATTGACCCCTCTGATAGCATACTCAAGAGTTTTCTACTTAGAACATCCACCACCATTATAAACAAATAGGGAGACAGGGGGTCTCCTTGCCTTAAACCTTTCCCAACATGAAAAAACCCAAAGAGAGAACCATTAACCAAAACAAATTATTTAACAGTAGTAACACATTCCATAATAAGATTGATCACAAATTGATTAAAACCAAACTTAGCAAGGACTTTAGGGACAAAATTCTAGATCACCTTATCATAAGCCTTGGAAATGTCAAGCTTAAGGGCCATACTAGCATAGTTGCATCTGTCCATTGAGTGAATTAGCTCATGTGTTGTGATGGTAGCATCAAGAATATGCCTACCTGGCACAAACCCTTTCTGGGTTGGGCTAATGATTTTATCCAAGAGAGGTTTGATTCGGTTGACCAAAATTTTGGAAATAATTTTATAAAAAGTATTACACAAGCTGATAGGGAAAAATTCAGACATATGTTGGGAATCAACAATCTTAGGAATAAGAGTAATAAAAGTGTGATTTCGTTGCTTAAGAATCTTACCCGACTTGAAGAAGTCACGAGCAGCTAGAACAAGGTCCTCACCAACAATCTCCCAGAAGGTTTGAAAGAAAGCTGGAGGGAAATGATCAGGGCCAAGAGTTTTGTATGCCCCCATACTAAAAGTAGCCATCTTAACTTCCTCGGGAGTGACAACATTGAGAATCCCCACATTGTCAATCTGAGAGATTAAACTCAAAAGCGAGTCAAGTAACAAATTGTCAAGGGCCAGGTTAGGAGCTTCAACATGAGCCTCATAAGCTTTCAGAAAGTAGTCCGCAGCCACTAAACCAATACGGGGAGGCGAGCTGACTACCTCACCCTGAGCATTATACAACTCATTTATCTGGTTCCTCTTCTTATGTTTAACAGTTGAAATATGAAACAAGGAGGTATTTCTATCTCCTTCACTTAGCCACTACACCCTGGATTTTTGTTTCCATAAAATCTCTTCTTTCTTTAGAATTTGTTCCCACTCACCCCATATCACTTTCTCTTGGTTGCAAGTGGAGAGACAGATATCTCCTTCCTCCATTGTCTTTTGAATCATTTTCAACTCATCCTGAGTGATTTTCTTCTGTTGGAAAACATCCCCAAAGACCCTTTTATTCCAGCCCTTTACCATACATTTAATGTGCTTTAGCTTAAAAAAGATTCAGAACATGGGGGACCCATGCACGGGGACATTCCACCATTCAGTGATTTTCATTTTGAAATTAGGATGGGAACTCCACATGATTTCAAAGCGAAAGGGGTGAGGACCAACACCAGATTGATCGCACGAGGTTAGCAGCAAAGGATTATGATAAAAAAGAGTCCTAGGTAAAGCCTGCAAAGTGGCCCTAAGCAATCCCGACCAGTTACTAGAACACAGGAAGCGATCCAACCGAACTTGAATTAGATATTTGCCCATACGTCTATTTGACCAAGTAAAGGATTGGCCCAACAAGTCAATATCAATTAGGCCCGTTGTACTCAAAAAAATTTCTAGATCCACCATACTGTTAGAAGAGTCAATCAAACCACCACTTTTCTCAAAAGGGAATAGGGGGAGTTGAAGTCTCCAGCCTCCATCCAACACAACCCATTGTTGTTAATTATCCTATCAGCCAAAGACAACCAAAGAGCAACTTTAGGATTCCTTTGATTGGGCACATAAAAATTTATAAGCGACCAAGAGCCTCCTGGGAAGTTAAAAGAGGCACCAACACTATTCCAACAACTAAAAAGTTCAGTGCCATTTAGTCTAGAAGGGTTCCAGAGCACTGCGAGACCTCCAAAGGCCCCATTAGCATAGCTATAAAAGTAGGAGGCCCCAGGCTAGACATACTTAGCAACATTATCAAAATTTATTTTCTTCATTTTAGTTTCCTGTAGGAGAAGGATGTCTAACTTATGTTCAATAACATAGTTCTTTAGAGCAAGTTGCTTATGGGAGCTATTCATCCCACACATATTCCAAGACATGAACTTCATTTTTGACCTTTTTTGGAAAACACTTCCAATGTCTTTTGTTTTCCCAAGGCAATCTCATTTGTGGTTTCTCGTAGACGCGTAGATCTTTGGGTAGGCCTACCTAGTTTGGAGTCACCACCACATTAGCCTTTTTCTTCCTTCCTTTTTTCTTTGGGGTTATCCAGTTTTCCTCATCCACAACAAGCACCTAAGAAGAATCCCCTAGGATGAAAGAAAATGCCTCACCCAGGCCCAGATCATCCCATATTTCACCCTCTTTCACTCAGCCTTGCTAGTACTAGCAACATTCACCTCTAACAACACACCACCAAAAGGACCTCATCCTCAAACACTGCTAGAAGTGGTTCCCTCAACTCTTCAAACACATCAACACACCTTACCTTTCTACCATGATAGATCATGACACCTCGTTCTAAACTATCCCCGACTCAAGCCAAGTAACAAGATCACCAAGGGGATCATCATCGCCACTAGATCAATCAACAATGACTCAGAAAGCTAAGGATGTCATGCAAACAACTATCAAAGAAGCAAACTTTCCACGTTGGACATAACATCACTTCCAGAAGGAGGGCCAACAGGAGCAGTAGTAACTTCTTTGATAGGATCCTTATTAAAAGATGACTTGCAGTCAGTAATAAGGTGCCCAGGTTTGGCACACTTCTGAAAAAATACCACAACATTCTCGTAGCACACAGGTTGGACCCAAGACCCAAATTTTGAACAGAGCTTAACAAAGTTAGGAAAAGATTTGTTCACACAAATATTTACGCAGAAATGGACGAACACTAACCTGGATTTCGATCTGGTAATGGAGTTAGAGGTAATGAAGTTGCCTAAAGAATCACCAATGCTCTTAACACCGATTCATCCCAGCATTCACGGTAACTCTGAAGACAAACCCATATTCTGGCTAACTTGTTGAGGTCCACATCCGTTAAGAAAACCCTATTTTCCACCACATAATGCCAAATTGTGTTTACCGCGAAACCCAAAGGTCCCTAGGACAAACATCATAAATTAGATTCTCAAGTGCCATGAACTTGAAAAGAAACAGCCCTCTAGACATCGCGCAGATCTCCACACTCCCCTTAAGACGCCACTTAACAACAACCCATCTCCTGACCATATCCATAGTAGGTCTAAAGGAGAGGAACCTGCCCACTACTGCATTTTCCATGGATGATAGAATCCTATCACTTTTGAGTTAGATATAGCAAAGTTCGTCCCAAATACGACAACCTCATCCTCATGAGGAGGCAGAGGGGAAGTACCCAATTTACTATTGGTTAAAATATCTTTCCACCCAAGGGGTTCTGGAGGAATCTCGATCGTCGACACATCGATCGCCAACACGGGAGGCACCAAAATATTCGCAACAAAGGCCTATCCTCGCCAGAGCAGTTCCCGAGGGACATGAGTCCGGCATGAGACAAGCGCAAGTGCCCGAGTCGTGGTGGCTGAGGGGGACTCGGGTATCCCCAGCAAAATCCACTCATACACGCTAGGAAGTTCAAATGCATCCAGAGGATGAAGAGAGCTGAAAAACCTGCCATAGATTAAATGCAAACTATAAATGTAAGGATACCAAATAATTAACATAATAAATGAAAAAACAACTCCACAGATTAATCATATTAACATCAAAATCATATAGACAATATTCCCAATATTGATGAATCAATGGTTTTCAATACTTATCTATAAATATATTTTGAGAGGCTACTATTCAACACTTAGAGGAATGGTTACAGGTCTAAGCTTTTCCCAACACAAACACCCCTAGAGGAACCGATTCTTGCACAAAACCAAACCTTCCTTTACGACATAAACACAACCCTGGCCAGGATACTCTCAAGTGTATGTTGTACCCCGAATTCAACACACACTATGTGCCCCTTCTCTAAATGTTTCAATGCCCACCCCTGACCCTAACCTTCACTCCTTTGTGCCATTTTAGTTCTCCTTTCCTTTTTCTCTTCTCTCCTTGACTATTCTCCCTCCATGTCTTTCCCATGCTTGAATGTTTTCCATGTCTCACACAAATGTTTTATATAAGTCTTAAGGGTGGTTTCCAAACCATTACACCCTCTCACAAAGGTTGCCTCTAATAATTATTTAAATAAATAATTATTCTTCCGCTTTTTTATGTTCTTTATTAATATCTCTTTTAGCCAAAGGATCATAATATCCTTTATTTTTCTCTCCCTTTTTAATTTTTTAAAGGGTTATTTCATAACTTTCTCTTCTCTTGGGGAAAAAGTCACATAACAATTCTCCCCCTGTAAATTAACTACTGTCCTCAATAGCACAAGCTGCATTTGCATCACAACTCAAAGAACACACGTGATCAATAATTGAAGACACTAACATTGAATATTTATATTCTTCATAATATATCTATTTTATTCCATACTTTATCTACATTTTTTGTGTCTGTTAATTCATAGACCATCCTTTTTAATTTTATTTTAAATTCACAAGTAATTTTAATAAAATCACTTTTCCAATCCAAATTATGATGAGAACTATATAGATGTCTTATGAAATATATCATGAATTTATAATTAAAAAGGTAATTGTGGTTTATGTACTTAACCTCCTATCCTTCAACTTTACAATTTTACTCACTCTTGTAACTCCTTTAAATTATTAAAGTATTACAATGTAATCACATAATAATTATTATGCATGTCCAATACTATGTGGTCACTCATAATTTATAAAAGTATAATCTATAAATTCAACATACATTCTGAGATGGTATTCATGCATTTTGGACTAAATGAATATCCTTTTTTCATATATCAAAATCAATGTACAAATAGAATCTTCATCCCATCTAACAAGGCAATTGTACAAGGTTATTGGGTTGATCATGTCCAATAACAAAGTACAATAGAAAAAAAATCCATTAAGCACCTTAAGCAAAAGAAAACAACAGTAGGTTATGACTACTCGCAGGGTACTTGATAAAATTACTATATCCAAATTATTGATGTGAATCTTCAATAACCCTATTGTTTTCTTATAAGTTTGACAACATAGGAAAATTCACTAAAATGATTCATAAAAGAAACATGTGAAAGATTTAAACATTGCATAACCTACTTGAATATCATAGAAAAGGTTGGAATATATAGTCTCTCCCCTATAAGATTTTGACATGTCCCCATGTTTAAGCCTAAGAGCCTATTTGGTTTAATATTTTATAATAACGTGGTGTTATTCTCACCAGCGCATTCCAAACACAATGCCAATTTTCCAAGTTTAAGATGTGAATCCAAGGACTTGTAGGTTATGGGCCCATAATTTAACTTAAAATAGACACATCAAACATGATAAAAGTATTTTCTCAAAATAGACACAAAGCTAAACATAAATAATGTTAGATTAATCATGCATTAACTAATGATTAGTTAATCTTTAATTATTATTAGTCTAATTTATTCTCATGCACTTAAGCTAAACTTAGGATTTCTTTATTAAGCTACCTAAGTGCTTTTCTATGTTAACTGGAGTGAGCTATTATTAGATCATTTTGTCTCATCGCATGTGATGTTGACACTTGTCCTGATCTAATCCCTTTACCATTTAGGGTTGCTCCTATATAACACTCAACCCTCATTGTATTATCACCCTGGAGATTTCACTTTTTCTCTCAAATTATCAACCTTTGAGGAATTTTGTTTTCCTTAAAGATTCTTGAGGTTCATTCTATAACTTTTTCTTGTTGAGGAATATAGCATATATTATTTACAGATCTCTTGCGTGGAAGGTGTCTTTGTTCGTTGTTCAAGATCCTATGGCTCATGTTTTTCACAATTCTAACAAATAAGTTGACATGATACTATCTTAATATGAAGACACATTCCTTGTATAAGAGGATGCTAGATAAATAGAAGATTGGTTTATATTGCTAAATCTATTCTCAAGTTTATTTGAGATCATATGATGTATAAATTGATATTTCTAGAGCTTCATCAATCATATAATAATTGGACTTATTTGAGTGAATTATCAAGGCCACCCTTATAAAAAAACTAAGTTTGAATTATAACACTCTTGGTATCATACTTTGAATTTCTATGATACAACCTAATTTGTGTATTGTAACACGTGTTTCAAATTTACTCTCAAGGGAGGATATGATTTGGTTTTCATAGAATGCAAGTACCAAAGTTACTCCACATAAAACTAATCCAATATATATATATATATATAAACATTAACAAACACTAAATTAATTGGATACAATGTTTGAAAGAGGGTGTAACACATCATAATAAATAAGACCAAGTGATATACAACTCTTGAAAGAAAGGATTGTTACATATGATAAGCATATCCTAAGGATGTTCTACTTTGTACTATACTAGTCTTGGGGAGAAAATGGAACACCACCACATCCTAAACTATGTTGAAAATGGAAGGCGTGAAATTGTAGCTTAAAACTCCAAAACCCATGTCAGATTTAATTGGTTCTATGTCACAATTATTTGTGTATGACAACTGCTTAGATCAATTTTACCAATTGTAGAAAGAGATAGAAGATTGTAGAAGAATGAGACAAGAAGATAGAAGTGACACAACATATACGTGGAGAAACCATTTCAAGAAAAAACTCCACCACTAGAATCAATAGTGCTTGCATTATTTAACCTTAACAAGATTACAATAATACTGTATCAATCCTTGATTGGTATGCTCCCTTGCCTTCAACAATCCTTCTTCACAACCTGCAATAAACTCTCATACACTTTTTGCAACACAAGCTATACATGCATTCCATGTGACCAAGCAT
>VDFB02000765.1:0-12153 GCA_007258455.2 Sequoia sempervirens | reverse complement strand
CCACCGTAGAGCTGGAGTCTGTCGATACTCTGGAGTCTGTCGATCCTGAGGCCGAAGAGCACTATGAACAGCCACTAGCTTCTCTGCTCGTCTAGAGGTAAGTCTATTCCTCTTGACAGAGTGGATAAAGCCATATGTAGACCAATTCCTCTCTGCAGCAGAGGAACTAGCAACCTGTGCAAGAAGGCGAGTGGCAGGTATCTTCAACTGTGGTGTATCTCTCCCATGATAGGTCCACCATCCAATAGGGTTCCCTTGAGCTAATATAGCTCTATCCAACCTCGCCTGTGGTTTGCTCAAGTTTGGGCCATTAAGATTAGCAAAGTCTAGAAATTGTGACCGAAGTATTGAAGCTTGCTCCGCTGGATAAATCTTTTCAATGGCCTTTGTGAAGCCATCTAAAACCTCAGGATCATCACATGGAGGCACCCTACCATCCCTTGGTGCATACCATTTTGGATTTAGAGCAAAGGCAGCCATATGAAGTGGGGTGTTCATTGTATTCCACCTCCGCGTCACAATGGGCCTAATGTGTTGCTCATATAAATCCAAAGTGGGGTCCTTTGCCAAAATAACTTGCCTGATCTTCCCAAGCATAGTGTCAAATGTCTCATATATCTCTCCAAGACTAGGAGAGTCTGTATCAGCATATCTAATGACATCTACAATGGGCGAGACAAAGGAGCAAATATATCTGCAAAATGCAAACAAAAAGTTCAAAATAATTAGTTGACAAGTTATTTGACATGTTAGAAACTTCAAAAGTTGGAACATTGGACAATAAAATTAAAATATTAAAATCAGAAATTTAATATGAAAATCAGCCATCTAATATGTCTTACCTCACATTGGCCCACCAATCATCATCGAGGATCTTTTGTTTGATGTTCTTTCCTTGAGTAGAACTTGCATTAGGCCATCTAGTCCACTCAGAATTGACCATCATCAGTTGTAGAGGCTCATGCACCTCAAGCATCCTCTCCAATAGGATGAAGTAGGTGGCATATCTACATTTATTAATTCAATGATTCATTAAAAAATAAAAATTTAAAACAAAATCAGATTATGAATACAAATTGAAAGTGAAACAAAATGAAGTAAATGGCATACCTTGTATCAACAAGTTTGAGAAACTCCTTCTTTGAAAATGTCCTGAAAAGAGCAAGTGAGGTGTGGTGGTTGCAAATGAACATTTGAATTTCTCTAGCTTCACACCGCTTTCACCTAATCCATCTTCCCTATGTCTTTGCAATGCATTGTTCAATGTACGAATAAATATTTAGTCCAAAATATGCCTGTGGCACCTCCACCATCAACCCACCATTTGTACACACGTGTTTAATCTGGTGACCACCACCACATTTGCAGCCCCAACCTCCTCTATGGCATCTCTCAAATGGAAAATTGGAAGTCAGCATCCTTACGTCTCCCTGAACAATCTACGGCTCTAAGAAAATAAGAACCAGCAGGGCATGTGACTATGACATTGATGAGTGGCCGACATCTACAATCAGTCCACCCATCCATCACTATAGAGCACCCCGTCCTCATCCATGTTTGCCTCATCTCCTCCATTAACACATTAACTTTGGAGTACTCTTTGTCTAGGAGGGTGGTGCGTAGCTTATGATCTCCAGGGGGTGCAAATGAAGGACCAACAGTGACTAAGTCTTTCACCATTTGTTTGAAATAAGAGGAACGGGCCACATGAAATGGAATGGCATGGGCAAAAAAGAATTTGGCAATGGAGGATTCACAGGTTTCTCGTGCTTGGTTTTGAAACATGGACTCAACTGAGGCTCCCTTATCACCACCAATCACCTTCCTCTTTCCTCTTAAGATAACAGTACTACCAACTGTGGAAGGACTAGGAGTAGGAGTAGGCATAGACGATTGTGAACTTGGGAAAGAAGGAGACCCAGTTTGAACCCCACCTTCACACTCCATTTGAATTGTTTGGCACTCTATAAATAGTGCATCTGTCAATGCAGGACACGTTCTAACTCCATGGCCCACCTCACCCAAAAAATGAGCCCTAACTCTAGTGTAGCTGCCCCTAAACTCCTTTTCACAAACATGGCACAACCAAACCCTACTCCCCCCTGAATTTTTTTGTCTTTCACCCATGGCTGTCACAAATTGAAGGAATGGTTTTTTTTTTGTCTATTGGGTGTTTGGCATAGTCTTTCATAGTTTTGGAATTGGTTGATGAATGATGGTGTTGGGTAGGGGTTATTTGCTCTCTAGTTTGCCTTCTAACTTGCATTTCAACTTCACTATCACTCCCCCCCTCACTGTTGCTCATGTTTTTTGTTTTTAGAATGCAAGTGTTGACTGAAAATGAAAAAAATAAAAAAAATCAGACTATGCATACTTCATATTTTGCAAAAAAAATGAAAAAAAAAGAATGGTGAAAGAAAATGCATACCTTTTTGATGGATTTGCACTCCCAACAACACTCTTTCAACCTCCTCTCCTCCTTCAAACAGCTGCTCCTTCTCCTTCAATGGCTGTAATTTTTCTTCTTCTCAAACCCTTGGCTCCCTACACAAACAAAATGAAAATAATGAACTTTTAGAGGCCTCCTTTCATTCTTAAGAGAGCAAAACATGGTGGGGCCCACGCATGCCACATAAGCAAGGTTTTATTTTTAAATTTTTTGCTTTTTTTTTTGTGTTTTAAATAGTAAATGCTGGGACTGCCGCCCCTGACCTGGCTTTTACCTGGCCCTTATTTTTAAATGGGTCAGCCTGCCTGGGACGCTTTCCAGCTGTGGGGATTTGCCCCCTCGGCCCCTAGTCAGCCTCCCCCTCACTGGACGTCCTGAAACCGTGACTATGGATTTTGGGGATGCCCCTGTGAACCTGTAGCATGACATAATATCATCATCGTCATCACATATATATATATATACATACATATATATGCAAGACATCATGTAAACTAGTATCGTTGATAGAATGACTTTTATCATAGTAATTTTGGTCGCAAGTGAACTCCCTTTCCATGTTTTAGTTTTTTGTTTACATACACCAATGGAGTTTTCCCACAAACTTGAATGATTCACTCCTTTGAATAAAGGGATCCCCATGTACTTGTTGAGGATGTTATCAATATTGAAGTTGAGTAGTGCTGTGATTTTCTGTTGAGCTGTCCTCTTAGTGTCGAAGATTTTTTTTTTTGACTTTCCCTTTTTAACTAGTTGATTAGAGTAGTGAATGTTATCATCCAATGTTGATTTTATGACGGTAGCTTCATCCAGGCAAGCATTCCCATATAAGATTGTATCGTCTGCAAAAAGTACACGAGTGACCAAGGGAATATTATGGGCAATTGTGGTGCTACGCCATCTACCCATATCCGCTTTCCTTGAAATTCCCCTCCAAAGAGCCTCCACCATACCATAGTTACAAAGAGAAAGGGGGATAGGGGATCACCCTGTCGGATGCCTAGTGCAACCTCAAAAAAACCACAAGGAATCTTGTTGACCATTATGGAGTATCTAGGAGAAGAAATGTGGCTGAATATCCACTCAATCCATTTATGAGCAAATCCAAAATTTTCCATGACTCTCATTAAGAAACTCCAACTGACATGATCATATGCTTTACTGATATATAATTTGATTAACATACTTTTTTGGTTCATTTTCTTAATGGAGTGAATGGCCTCTTGAGCTATGAGAATGCCATCTTTTATGTTCCTTGTAGGAGTGAAGCCACTTTGTTCAAGGGAGATGATGGTGGGAGGTAGAAGTTTTAATCTATCTTCCATTACTTTGGAGATGATTTTGTAGAAGGTGTTGCATAGGGATATGGGGCAAAAATCTGAGAATGAAAAGCATTCCAATTTCTTGGGAATAAGTGCGATATTTGTATTGTTAATATCCTCTATGATTGTACCTGACTTCCTTGAATGAGTTGTGAATCCATTTGGCCTTGGTGCCTTATCTGGGTGAATTTGAAAACAACATTTTTTACCTTGTCCATGGAGATTGGTGCCATTAACATTTCCTTATCGTTACCTCAACCAGATCGGGAATGTTCTCTAGGATGTTGCACATGTTTTGGAGGTTGACCAAGTCCTCCCCCACCAATAGCTCCTTAAAAGATTTCACTACTTCTTTCTGAATATCATCAAAGATTGATAATTGCTGCCTGTCTTGAGACATTAAGTTTGTTATCTTGTTTTGTCCCTGTGATACCTTCAACGCATTGTGGAAATATTTCTTCCTTGGTAAGGATTTCTGCATGCTGTGCCATGAGATCTTTTTCTTTTTTATATTCCCCTTGGAACATACCATTTGTAATGAATTTCTCATTCAACTCTTCTAGTACCTTTTCAATCCTATATTTTTCTTCAAAAATATTTTTGAATGAGATTTTATTCCATACCTTCAATCTTTCTTTCACATGTTGCAATCTCCTGGTGAAAACGAACATTCTGAATCCTTTGAGATTTTTTGGTTTCGTCTGTTAGAGTTTGAGGTGGTCTTTCAACTCATCACATCTAAGCCATATTCGCATAAGTCTGAATTGACATCGAATTGACAGCTTATCTTCTAATATATTTATAATGATTAGATCCAAAAATAGGGCTGATTGAGGATTCCATTAGGTGTGGTGATTGAAGCCAATTGATTGAGCACAAGAACTGATCCAATCGTTTTGCAATGTTGGTGAATTCAACTCTTCTAGTACCTTTTCAATCCTATATTTTTCTTCAAAAATATTTTTGAATGAGATTTTATTCCATACCTTCAATCTTTCTTTCACATGTTGCAATCTCCTGGTGAAAACGAACATTCTGAATCCTTTGAGATTTTTTGGTTTTGTAAGTTTGAGGTGGTCTTTCAACTCATCACATCTAAGCCATATTTGCATAAGTCTGAATTGACATCAAATTGACAGCTTATCTTCTAATATATTTATAATGATTAGATCCAAAAATAGGGCTGATTGAGGATTCCATTAGGTGTGGTGATCGAAGCTAATTGATTGAGCACAAGAACTGATCCAATCGTTTTGCAATGTTGGTGAATCCAATTCTTCTATTTGTGCAGGTAAAGATTCCTTTTCTTGGGCAACATCCATTAGATTAGTGGCTTGGACAAATTTTTGAAACTCTAACTAGGATTGAGAGAACTAGCTAAGGGGGTAACTAGAATTCTCTGCTTCCCTTCCCTTTGCTTGCCTAAAAGCTTGTATAGAATATGGACTCAACTCTCACAACTTCGCAAACAAAACTTTTCTACTCACTTTCCTTTGCTCACCGAAAACTTGTATCGAATGTGGATTTAACTCTCACAATTTTGTATATATCACATATTCGTATGAGACTTGTTTTTATAGACACAAGCACATTATTTTATTACAATAATAACTCAGCCATAACCATTTGTATGCACATTTCTTCCTAATCAAGCAAGCTTAGGACCATGCATATGCTAAACATATACCATTACAATTCATGCAAGCTCTTTCATGATCTCTTGCACATGTATCTCATAAATATAGGATTTGACAATGATATTAAATACAATTGTAAAGTCTCATAATAGATGTTTATGTGAATGGTTTCTCACCAAACAAAAAACCAATGTGTTCCAAGAATGAGAACAATCATCAATATAAGATTTGGCAAAGAGGTGATCAATGTCACACAAATAGGTATCCCAAAGAGGTGGCTATTTAATGGGTGAAAGACCTTGCAAAGATGTGTTAAAAGATGCATCACAAATTGCATCTTAAGTTGCTAATTTGATTTAGTTGCATGTGAGTCCTCATATTATGCACTATTTTCATCAAAATAATTATTATCATCGAATTTCACAAGTGTCTTCAACATGGAAATATCAAGCCATGACAAGGTGTCACAAATAATTCAAAAAGAATAGGCTAAGTAGTAGAAGGGTACTTAGCTCTCTCCATGTGATTGAAAAGGTTGATGGAAAGTGACAAAACAAAGTTGACCATAATGAATATCATAGTTTTGGAGCCACTTAGTGTGTTTATTAGGATTGGCTCATGGTGGATCTTGTTTAAAAAGATGGGGATGGAGACCTTGTTGACTGAAAAAGTTCCATGTATACATTCTTGATGAGCAGTAATTTGTTCCATCTAGTATGATTGTAGGAAAGGATTGGGCCATTTCACATGCAAATATTAGTGCACATAAATAAAAGTAACACACGCTTGCTTGGTGTTGCACACATAAATAAAAGGCGCTAAGAATGACCTTATAAAGATACATTCCTCCAAAATATATGGTATTTTATAGAATAGTGCATCTATTAAAGATTCCTCCTTGAAAAACTAGTTATAATGATGTAGTATTACAACAATTTTTGTTTTGTTGTTTGAAACTAGAAAATTGTTTTTTTTTGGTTCTCAATACAATATAAAGGTAATTTGATGGCAAATTTGGATTCTTCATAAAAAATACACTCTTTATTAAAAATAGGACAAAAGAAGGACTCTAGTGCAAGAAGATAATACCTAATGAATCTTGGAGTCGCAATTGGAAAATTGGAAAAAATTGGCCCAAAAAAGTCCTATGTGGAGGGTGTGGTCACCTGACCTCTTGTCACACCTAGTTCACACACTAATTTTCAACAATAGGTTTGAATATGCCAAAAATGACAAAAGGAAAGCATAAGAGCCTGTGGCTGGCAATTTCTGAAATAAAGCCTAGCTCACATGAAAACAATGTCCAAAATGCCTGGTAACGAAATTTTAGAGATGAGGCTTCCCAGTTGAAGGACATGGGGTGGAATCACAGAATTCTACCCAACTCAGCCCAAAACGCAAATCTTCATTTTGGCCATCTTCCTGGCTTATTACAAGTCGTCCCCCTCATTCCATCATTCTTCCTGGATGTGTCCGCTCACCTGTTGAAATTTAATAAGTCCAGGAAATTAGGTTTTCATTCTTTCAGTTAGTTTAATAATTTGAGGAGTCAATTGAAATCACTATGACCAAGAATCGTATATTTCCAAGAGTCTCTAATTCAAATTTTCTTTCACCAACGACAACTGTTATTTTTAGTAAGTCCCCATTTGAGGCTTTTCCTTACCGAGATTTTGAGAAACTACGTATTGGATTATGACATCAAAGTTGCAATTGTACCTTTCTATTGATTCTGTTGAACTTCTATTTTTAGCAATTCCGCTCTTGAGCCATTTTAGGGTTTGTATGTATGATTTTCAATGGCTGTCTCAATATTCTTTATGGTTTTTCTGAGAGCTTCAAGGATGATGTGTTGAAGTGTCAAGATGATCACTTTTCGTGTACTTACTATTTTTAAAATTTAATGCAAACGCTTTTCATCTTGAGACTTCCTGCAGTAAGGGACATGCAAAACATTCATGTGTGGTTGATCACTTTTAATTCATTATTTTTGAGGAATACCCCAAAGAGCTCCTAGAGCTCAAGATTTAACAAGAGCAAATGAAAGTAAACGGAGTCAAACCTGGGAGGTCACTGAGTACATGTGTGTTTATTTGAAGGTTTCCAACTTTCGTACCAAAATGAGGGTAAATTTAGGAAGAAAAACCTATGGGTCCATCACGATTAGCATCTCTCAAGCAGTCTACTAGTAAAATTTGAGCACAATCCGAGTGCTTACTATTTATAGTAAGTCACCTCCAGAACGGGGCTAAAAATAGCAGGTCAGCACGGGTGATAGGTGTGAATAGGATAATTAGGTCATGAGGTCCAAGGTGAGCAAAAATCAGGCCTTGAGAAAGTTGAAAATTCATAGAAATCACAAGGGCTTCAGAACTTTCTAAAAATAGTAAACTTGGGTAAGGTGAGAAAAATTTGTCTAAGTTACAAACTGGAGGCAGGACCCCTCAAATGCGCCATCATGGAAGAGGAGGCATGAAGATTTGTTTGAGTGATGGAAAACTGGAAGCTACCCCCTTAAAATGCGCCCAAGGTAGCAGGAGGCCTGAAAAAATTTCTAAGTCTGTGATAAAATGGAAGTAGAACCCTCCAGATGCGCCCAAGTTGAGAGATGATGGCATCAAAATTTTCTAAAGTTTGAAAACTAGAAGCTCAACCCCCTCATGTGCCCTCAAATGGAAGCATCACCTATGAAATGCACCCATGTTGAGAAGAGGTTGATGAAAAAGTTTCTAAGTATTGGAAAATGGGAGTAGACCCCCTTGAATGCACCCATGGAATGAGTTGGCATGCAAATTTTGCTAAGACATGGAAAAATAGAAGAAGCCCCCTCTATATGCGCCCACCAAGGAAGGAGTTGAGTTGAAAAATTCTCTAAGTGTTTGGAAATGGAAGTAGCACCCCTCAAATGCCCCCATCATGTGTAAGGGGGTGTTTGAAAAAAGTTTCTAAGGAACTCAAAGTGGAAGTAGAGGACCCTAAATGCGCCCAAGATGGCAAAGTGACATCAAAATTTTCTAAGTGATAGAAAATGGAGGCTCACCCCCTTAAATGCACCCTAGGCATCAAGGTGACTTGAAAAATTTCTAAGTCAAATGAAAACTAGAAGCTCACCCCCTTAAATGCGCCCAAGCTTCAAGAAGATGTGGAAGTTTGCCTAAGGCATAAAAAATGGAAGAGGACCCCCCAAAATGCGCCCAAGCTTCAAGGTGGCTTGAAATTTTGCTAAGACAAAGAAAAATTGGAAGTACACCCCCACAAATGCGCCCTAGGAAGAATGGGGAAGCTTGAGAGAACTTTTCTAAGTCTTGAAAATGAAACTACAACCCTTGAAATGCGCCCAAGTAGGAGATATCAAGGTGGAAATATTTCGAAGGCATCAAACTCAAAGAGCAAGGTGGTAAATGCGCCCTAAGAAGAGAAGGTGGAGATTTTTTTCCTTCTAAGGCATGGAAACAAAAGATCAACCCCCTAAATGCGCCCATCTTGGGAAGATGTGCAAGAAATTTTCTAAGGCATTTGAAATGGCAGGGCCAACTCTCAAATGCGCCCAAGGAAGGAAGTTGGATAAATTTTTTGTCTAAGGAATGTAAAATGAAAACTTAGGGGGTGAAATGCGCCCAAGATAAGAATTTGGTTGAAAGAATTTTCTAAGGCAAAGATGACATGGAAGTAGTCCCCTCCATATGCGCCCAAGGAGGAGTGAGGTGACATGAAAATCTTTCTAAGGCATGGGATATCAAGCACAGGCAAGGTGCTAAATGCTCCCTTGAAAGGAGGTAGAAACATTTCTAAAGCATTGAAAATCAAACATGAAAGCACTAGGGGTGAAATGCGCCCTAAGAAGAAGAGACACAAGAATTGTCCAAGGCAAAGAAAATGAAGTAGAGACAAGGCAATATGCGCCCTTAAGATGACTGGAGATGCACTGAAATATGAAGCACATATGTCAAATGCGCCCACAATGAAAAGTTATGGAGGCGAAGTTTGCTGGAGAAAATGATGAATCAAACCTTGGAAATTAGAACACGGAGATCAGGTAAGTAAAGAGAATTTATATTATAAAGTGTTTTGATGATCTTCTCTTTGTTTGTTTTGCAGGGTGAGTGCCGAGACCAAAGCGTGATGACTTGGGGTGATGGATCGAGTACTGCAAGGCAACATTATAACCTCGAAAGGGAAAAAATTTACATGATGTCTCATTTGCGCCCAAACCATGAAGGGAGATGTCGGAAGAAACGGCTAAGTGTCGAAATTTCTCCTCAAAGACCCAATATGCACCCAACTCAAGGAGGTAGGTGGCAAGGAAGAAATACTCGAGTCCAAGATTGGAAAATCCTTCAAGATCAGGAAGGATAAATAATGAAGGCTCAAGGGTTAGAAATCATCCTCAAGCACTTCAGAGTTAAAGAATGACAGCTAAGGGGAAAATCATCATCAAGCAAGAGAAAGAAGTTGCAGTCTTGGAGTTTCAGATTGAGAACGTGCCTGCCATGCTGGTTGAAGCTATGATGGCTAGATTCATAGAGTTCGCAGTCAAGGAGAAGAATAGTGGGAACGCGTTTCTGGACGAGAATCTTCTAGAAGATGGTGGGCATTAATTGCTCATAGTGGTTAAAGGGAGAAAGTGGAGAATCTTTTGCTCATTTATTACCCCACTCCATTTTGTGGCGGTTTTTAGAGAAGAATCTTGATTAGGGCATATGTGGCTCAATCTGAGCCCTTCATTGTAATTGAATCTGAGTCGTCGACTGGATTTGGCCAACCATAAAAGGGGCATCCCCCCTCATTTGTAATATATAGAATAGCAAGAGATAGAGAGACAACTAGGAGATAGAGCATAGACAAATAGCATAGATTGATAGTTTAGATTGAAGAGGAAGGAAAGTTTTCAAGTTGAATGCTTTGTAAGAAGTTGTTGTGAACACTCTCATAATAAAAAGAGTTATCATTGCTTGTGGTTCCATCTTTTGTTGTGGGTAGCAAGCGAGGCTTCTTCATCCTTCCAATTCGCTTAGAATCTTAAAGTAGAACTTAGAGTAAAAATAAAATTCATTTCATGCAAGTAGATGATAGTTGTGGAATGTGGTGTTTAATTTGAGCAAGCTTCGTCTATCCATACCACTAGCAGGCTCACTGACGATGGGTTCGCCTTGCATGGTCAACTGGAACATTGTGAACTTAACTTCAATTATGATTTACATGTTGATATGTGTCGTTGTGATGGTGTCTTCATGTTAAATTGTGATCTGAATACCTCTAGTTACTCCTTTGAAGATTGCATTGGTTCTGTGGAGGCTGTCCAAAGTGAGGCAAAGCAGAGTTTGGTTGAAGTTTGCGAGAGTTGATTGCCATGTCCCACGCTTTAGAGTAGAGTGGCACTTTCTTAGGCCCTACAACCATTTCCATTCAGTATTTTCTAGTTAGTATTAGGCAATCTGAACTACATTGACAAATCTTTTGAAGTCTTGTGAAAATTCCTTTCCCTTTGAGTTTCAGCTGAACAATTACGTAAGTCCCCCTTGAGATACTAGCAAATCACATCGAGCCAACTGAGACTATCCACTGCATGAAGAAACCTTGGAGTTGAATGCATGATCTTTCTCGCAATCTTAGTATGCAGGATAATTTGATCAAGAGAGGATAGAGTAGCTGTTGGTAACTTTATTCTGTGTTGGTAAAGTCATAAAAAACCCGTCAACAGGACCAACTCAACCAAGGTTATTGAATCTAGGTTAGGTCAGGTGCTTAGGTCTAGGCCAACTTGAGCCACAAGGTGACCAATTTTTTTCAAGTTTTGAAAAACAAATATGCAAATTGATTTGTTTCTTTTGTTGCTACAAATGGATTGAGGGTGAAAAGCCTCTAAAACTGATTTTTTACTCTCTAAAACTGAATTTGTGAGCTCTAAAGCTGATCTAGACCAATGTTAATTCATGTATATTGATATACATATATGCACCCTTATTTTGACATACTTAAGTTGCATTTTTTAATATCTCATTATGCATAATGGTAGTGTATTTAGTAACATATGGAATCAGAGAAATCATGTTGTATAATTCAACCTTGTCTTCAACAATCTTGTTGTCTCATAATTACAACTTCAGATATTGTCTATTGTCATTGCCATGCATTTGATGTTTTTCTTAATTGAGTTTGTATAAATATGAAAAGTCAGATTTATGTGATGAATGTATGAATGAATGAGATCTAGATGAAACCCCAATAAATTAAGATCATGACAAGTGTTTGAATCCTATGACATTGGACACACCTAAGTAAGCTTAAGTAACTAGGTGTGAATTGTTCCTAAAATGATACTAGTTAGGTATATACCTTGTTCACACGAACACCCTCTCTTAAGTGCAACTTAGGGAGAATGATAAAACATGCAAGAATGGGTCCTAGCTACAAGGCCATGTTTGGTACCCATGTACAAATATATCTCTCACACATGGAGTAAAGGAGAAAAACTTGTAGGAAAAAACCCCTTTTCAAAAGAGAGGAAAACATGAAAAAGTGAAAGGAGGAGAACTCAACATGACCCCCCAAGGATTGCTCCCATCACATAAATACAATAGATGCCCCCCCATAAGATAGAAAATGAGTGGAGGACTAATAAGCCTCCAAAAGGTGTTCCAAAAATAGTAGGACTATGAAGAACACCATTAAAGCATGAAAAGGCTACAAACAACTACCCATGACTGTTATAGTGCTGAAACTGAAAAACCTCTTTTGAAATCAG